>SJYV01033187.1:0-13962 GCA_006410875.1 Neotragus pygmaeus
CTTGAACCATTGAGGTAGCAGAGGAGATGGAGGACATAGGTCAGGTTCTGTGTGTGTTTGGAAGGTTCAAAAAATGGATGGTGATTTCTAGTGGCTCACACGATGGGTGTCAGAGGAAAAGAGGAGTAGAAAATGACTCCAAGGTGTTTTGGAATTGTTATTGAGGTGGGACATTCAGAAAACTAAGATCATGGTATCTAGTCCCATCACTTCATGGCAAATAGATGGGGAAACAATGGAAACAGTGAGGGACTTTATTTTGGGGGGCTCCAAAGTCACTGCAGATGGTGACTGCAGCAGTGAAATTAAAAGATGCTTGCTCATTGGAAGAAAACCTATGATCAACCTAGACAGCATATTAAAAAGGAGAGACATTACTTTGCCAACAAAGGTCCGTCTAGTCAAGGCTATGTTTTTTCCAGTGGTCATGTGTGGATGTGAGTGTTGGACTGTGAAGACAGCTGAGTACTATAAAGACTGGACTATAAAGAAAGCTGAAGAATTGATGCTTTCGAACTGTGGTGTCGGAGAAGACTCTTGAGAGTGCCTTGGACTGCAAGGAGATCCAACTAGTCCATCCTAAAGGAAATCAGTCCTGAATATTCATTGGAAGGACTGATGCCGAAACTCCAATACTTTGGTCACCTGATGGGAAGAACTGACTCATTGGAAAAGACCCTGATGCTGGAAAGATTGAAGATGTGAGGAAAAGGGGATGACAGTGGATGAGATGGTTGAATGGCATCACCAACGCAATGGACATGAGTCTGAGGAGGCCCCAGGAGTTGGTGATGGACAGGGAAGCATGGTGTGTTGCAGTCCATGGGGATGCAAAGAGTCAAACACAACTGAATGACTGAATTGAATTGATAGTATTTCTGGGGAGAAAAATCAGAAGTTTAGTTTCAGACACATTATGTCTGAAATGCCTTATTAAAGAATTGTTTTACTTCATTGGCATTTTGGAGTTATTTGATATTTTAACACTGTGTGCTTCATGAGTGCTAAGTTGCTTCAGTCATATCAGACTCTTTGCGACCCTGTCAACTGTAGCCTGCCAGGCTCCTCTGTCCATGGGATTCTCTAGGCAAGAATACTGGAGTGGGTTGCCATTTCCTCCTTCAGGGAATCTTCTCAACCCAAGGATTGAACCTGTGTCTCTTAGGTGTCCTGCATTAAGAGGCAGGTTCTTTACCACTAGTGCCACCTTGGAAGCCCTCAAACTATTCGTTTGCTGTAAATGTGAACTGCATTCTAGAAAAGGCATGCAAGAAAAATTTGCAAGAGGGAATACACATGCACACATACACACCAGCATTCCCTTTGGGTGGACAGTTGCTCAGATCATATTCTTTGAAGCCATGAGGTTGTCTGATGATATTCACAAGAGGCTTTATCTCCAAGGAAGTGAAAATTCCTTGGTCATTTGCTGAGGAAGTCTACGTGCCTCCCAAGGTCTCACTGCAGCCTCTGCGAGCATCCAGAGGAGGGACAAGCCCTGTGGAGAATTCATTGCAAGTTTGGGTGGGGTTTTCCTGAAGGACTGGAAAGGTCCTATTCTCTTCCTTGTCAAGATCAGTTCCATCCTTCTCATGCTTAAAGTTGTCTGGAGATTACCCACTGACATAGGAAATGATAACTTCTAGCACATAATCCAAGAAGTGGTTCTTGACAATTCATTTTCCTGGGATTGTTTTCCCTTGCCATTCTGATAATCTGCTCCCATGCACCTCCTGTCCAGCCTTTTATTTTCAATTTCTTGAATGGAAAAGTACATATAACATAAGAGCTTCCATCCTTACCATTCTTAAGTGTGTATTTCACTGGCATTAATTTCATTTATATAGTTGTTATATAGTTATATTATATGTATATATAGTTATATAGTTACATATATATGTTACATAATTACATTTATATTGTTGTTAACCATCACCATCATCCATCTCCAGGACTACTTTTAGCTTGCAAACTGAAACTCTGTACCCAATGAACAATAGTTAACTTCTCTACTATTGTAAAACTGCCTATTCCTGGCTTTAATTCTGTCAATTTTTCCTTTACTTATTTTAATAGTCTGTTATTATGTGTGTAAGATTTTATAATTGTTGTATGTTCTTGCTCCATTGAACATTTTATTAACATAGGCCCTTCTTTGTCACCTGTCTTTTGATTTATCATCTGTTTAGTCCCTCTCCTCTGTTTTGGTTACTATTTGCATGAATTTTTTTTTCCTGTCCTTTCACCTTTAACTTGACTGGATGTGTCCTTAGATCTAAGGCAAGTTTATTATAGAAAACATAGAGTTGGATCCTTTTTTTAAAAAAATACATTCAGCCAATCTATGTCTTTTGACTGGTGAGTTTAATCAATTTACAGTTAAAGTAACTACTGATAGGGAGGTACTTGCTATTACTATTTTGTTGTGTGTGTGTGTGTGTGTGTGTGTGTGTGTGTGTGGTAGCATTTTTGTCTCTCATTTCCTCTCTATCTTCCTTTGTGTTTAGTTGATTTATTGTAGTGAAAAGTTTTAATTCCCTTCTCATTTCCTGTTGTGTATAATGTATTTTTTATTGTTTTCACAGGGATTACACTTAATTTCATGAAATTATATCATTCTAATTAAATTTATACTAGATTAACTTCAATAACATACACAAACTCAGCTCATTTACAGCTTTGTACTTAGCCTTTTTCAAATTTGAGGTGCATCTTTGTACACTGTATGTCCAAAAACGTATATTCATAAATTTTTTAATGTATTCACTTCTTAAATAACAGAGAAAGCAAAATGTGGAGTTACAATAGAAAGTTATAATAACACTATTAATAGCCTTCATAATTGTCCCTTTATTTCCTTTTACTGGGATATTTATTTCTTTATCATCATGAGAAACGCTGGACTGGAAGAAACACAAGCTGGAATCAAGATTGCTGGAAGAAATATCAATAACCTCAGATATGCAGGTGACACCACCTTTATGGCAGAAAGTGAAGAGGAGCTAAAAAGCCTCTTGAGGAAAGTGAAAGAGGAGAGTGAAAAAGTTGGCTTAAAGCTGAACATTCAGAAAACAAAGATCATGGCATCTGGTCCCATCACTTCGTGGGAAATAGATGGGGAAACAGTGGAAACTTTATATTTTTGGGCTCCAAAATCATTGCAGATGGTGACTGCAGCCATGAAATTAGAAGATGCTTAGACCTTGAAAGAAAAGTTATGACCAACCTAGATAGTACATTCAAAAGCAGAGACATTACTTTGTCGACTAGGGTCCATCTAGTCAAGGCTATGATTTTTCCTGTATGGATATGAGAGTTGGACTGTGAAGAAGGCTGAGCGCTGAAAAATTGATGCTTTTGAACTGTGGTGTTGGAGAATACTCTTGAGAGTCCCTTGAACTGCAAGGAGATCCAACCAGTTCATTCTGAAGGAGATCAACCCTGGGATTTCTTTGGAAGGAATTATGCTAAAGCTGAAACTCCAGTATTTTGGCCATCTCATGAGAAGAGTTGACTCATTGGAAAAGACTCTGATGCTGGGAGGGATTGGGGGCAGGAGGAGAAGGGGACGACTGAGGATGAGATGGTTGGATGGCATCATGGACTCAATGGACATGAGTCTGAGTGAACTCCGAGAGATGGTGATGGACAGGGAGGCCTGGCGTGCTGCAATTCATGGGGTCGCAAAGAGTCAGACACGACTGAGTGACTGAACTGAACTGATACAGTGTTGAACCACTCTCCTTTCATTTCAGCCTACCGAACTCCTGTTAGATGACAATTTTTTAGCACTTTGAATATATCAGCTACTGCCTTCTGATATACTTCAAAGTTTCTGCTAAGAAATTTCCTGATAATCTGATTGATGATGCCTTGTACCTGACAAGTCATTTTCTTGCTACTTTTAAGATTCTCTTTTTGTCTTTCCACCATTTGATTATAGTATGTCTCAGCGTGGGATATCTCTGAACCCATCCTACATGAAGTTTGTTGAGCTCCCTGGATGTTTATAATCGTGTGTTTCTTCAAATTGGATGACTTTTTGCCCCTGCTTCTTCAGATGTTTTCTCTTCCCTTTCCTTTCTCTCTTCCCAGTGTGGGGGTCCTCCCACACTTTTGTTGGTCAGGTTGATGAACCCCTATAGGCTCTTGAGCTCTCTTTATTTTTCTTCAGTCATTTTCTCCTATTCCTTAGACTTGGTAGTTTCAATCATCCCATGTTCAAATTCACTGATTCCTTTTTTGCTGCAGACTCAGTCCTGCCATTGAGTGCCTCTGATAAAGTTTTAAACTTTTTTATATTGTACTTTTTAGCTCCAGAATTTCTTTTTGGTTTATTTTTATATTTTCAATCTATGGATATTTTCATTTTGTTCAGACACTGTCTTCTTTACATCTTTGTAACATGTTACAGTTGCTTGGACATCTTTAAGACAGTTGTTCTAATGTCTTTATCTAGTAGATTTCCATCTAATCTTCCTTGGGGACAGTTTCTGCTGGTGTATTTTCCTTTGGATAGGTCATGCTTTCCTCTTTCTTTGTATGCCTTGTGATTTTATTTGTTGTCATTGTTGCTATTGTTGTTGAAAACTGAGCATTTGAATCTAATAACGTGGTAACCCTGGAAATCTGATTTTCCCTTTCTCCGGGGTTTGGTGTGTTTTGTTTTTGTTTTGCTTGCTGACTGTTGGAGACTGTCTCCATGCTGGGACTCAGCTGCAGATATATAGGTAAGGTCTTCCTAGGCTTTCTTTTCTGAATCTTTGCTTTTCCCTAGGACTAGTCAGTGACTCTCTAACTTCCTCATATATGTAGCTGCTTTTTAATTTCATAGTTTTTAGTGCCTGCCTTCCAAATGAGGGGGAAAAAAGAGAAAAATTGAAACAAGGAGGGTGCTGGCCCTTTAAATCACCTGAAAATGCTTCGGAGAAGGGGAGGGGTTATGGCAGTGCAGAAGGGGATATAATGCTGCCCACTTCTCTGTGGGCATCTCCAGATTAGAAGAAGTAATCTGTGAATGTAACATAGTTCCACAATATTTGGAGAACCGGTTTATTATAAGCCCATTTATNGGAGGGGTTATGGCAGTGCAGAAGGGGATATAATGCTGCCCACTTCTCTGTGGGCATCTCCAGATTAGAAGAAGTAATCTGTGAATGTAACATAGTTCCACAATATTTGGAGAACCGGTTTATTATAAGCCCATTTATAATAAGCTGCAAGTTCCTGCAAATTGCACATACTGAATTATTTTTGGACGTGCATCAAAAAATCAATTTCTGTATAGATATTAGTCTATTTTGGGACTTTCTTTTCTGTTTCATTGATCTAAGTAGCCATCTGTATGCCATAATCACACACCATGTTCCTTGTAGTATTACATTAAGTGTAAAATCAGATAGTGCAAATCCTCCAACTTTTTCAAAATTATTTTTCCTTCCATTGGAAGTATTAAAAATGTGCATAGGGGTCAAGGAGCCTCCTAGGAAGAAACAATCTGAAATCCACTTTCTTTTGGTAGCTTCATGTCATTGGAGAGCCACGAGTGGGAAAGCACATCAGCCTAGGGTACAAGTCATGAGGCTGGAAGGGACTTTCTAGATGGGTGAATAACTTAAGTTCAACTCAAAGGGCCTGAGAGCTGGACTTCTAGCAAAACTCGTGGCTATATTTGGAAAGCCCTAACCAGCCTTAACTGCCCAGTGGAAATGAGGGCTGAGCCTGTGAACAAGAGCTAAGGGAACTGTAATCATGGAGGTCATCCTTGTGGATGCCACTGCAATGCTGCTGATCTGGGCCAACAAGGCCTTAATGCAGTAGTGGACACATGTTGCTGCTCATCTCGGAATGTGCCCGCGAATCACTTGCAGATCTTGGAGTGCACGTTCAGCAGGTCTGAGACGTGGCTGAAATTCCACATTTCTAACTTCCCTTCCAGGACTGCTGCTGCTGCTGTTCTGTGGATCACACCCTGAGCAGCAACCTGTACAGGACCGTGGCCCATACCAAGACTTAGCAGCAGCAACGAAAGTCATAACCGTGGCCATAATTAGACTGGTCAGATCTCAGACTCTGTTTCTGGGTTCTTTATGTGTTCTTCCCTTTGGCTTCTGAAAGAAGGCTAAGGAGGAGAAGAAGAATGGGACCTAATAAGTTGTGATGGTTTTCAAGCACTGTGGAGACCTGTGAGAATTTGGTGATAGAGGTATTAGGGGAACAGTGAATGAAAATCAGAGAAGTAAGCTAGTGAAATGGGTTGTAACCTATTCAATTCTCAGTATTGCCTCACCAGACTTTACAACTCTCGACTCTAACACCTGAAATGAAGATTTGGGCATTTTAATGGCCCCGGGTGGAAAGAAATTGGCTGCAAGAGTAGTGATAGAGACTATTTTATCAAAATAGACATTCAAATGTGAACTGTTCTCTGCTAATGCTGTTTGAAAAATTGCTCACTTAGAGGTGTTTCAAGACATTCAGCAATGGGAGAAAATTTTATTTCAAAGACTAAAGTGTATCTTGAATGTCACATATTAGACACTGATTCGGAAGAATGAATGGACGAGTGAATAAATGAATGCAGGTGATGATGAAACAGAGATTTTTCTAAATCTAGTTAGATTTCTATTGACTGTGTTTTGAATATCTAGCAAAATACAAGAGAGGGTATAATGATTTGCCATGTAATTTTAATCATTTCATTGTGGAGCTTCTTGCAACATGCTTTTGGAATGCAAAACATTCATCTCAGAATTAAACGGCAGTAAAATTCACTTACTCAAGACGTNTTTGAATATCTAGCAAAATACAAGAGAGGGTATAATGATTTGCCATGTAATTTTAATCATTTCATTGTGGAGCTTCTTGCAACATGCTTTTGGAATGCAAAACATTCATCTCAGAATTAAACGGCAGTAAAATTCACTTACTCAAGACGTCCAGAGAAAGATATGCAGCTCAGCTCTGATCCTGCATCCTGAGAAAGGAGTGTGTTTATTAAGATATACACAACTTTGTTGTTCCTTTGTCCTACATGGTTTTTCTGGAGCCCTGATGATGAGGCAAATGCTATCTACTTTTCTTAAAAATGCCTCTGAGTCATGACCACCAGGAGGTAACACGGGTCTGAGAGATAAATAGCCTATTTTAATGACCCTGGGAGTCTTGCCTTAAAAAACAAAAAAGAGCCCCACTGGGAAAGTTTCTCTGCTCCTCTGCTTTTCCATTATAATTTAAAAGTATTTATTGTGTGGCTACTTTATCCCAGGACTTGACATTGGGGATATAGGGAGGGGCAGATTCGTGGATTCTCAGGGTGCTCACAGTCTTTGGGAGAGACAGAGACATATGCAGAAATGTACAATATATAGTAAGTACAGAGAGAGGGTGTTCAGACTGTCTTGAGAACAGAGGAAAAGCAACATGTTTTCACGATCAAGGAAGACTTCACTGAGATGACATGTGAGATGGATTTTGAGGAGTAAATGGGGTTTTGACAGCAAAGAGGGAGAGGCATTTCATACTCACAGAACAGTAGATGTCCATATGAAGGTGTAGAAATGTGGAAGAAGATGCTTAAAGTTGCAGAAATCTTGGTGAGACTTGGGAATGCTCTCAGATCTCAAGGGCTGGGAAGCCTCTGTTGACATCTAGATGACCTGACATGAGGACTTACATGCTCTACATAAGGAAAAAGAGTTAAAACCTCAACAAAGTTTCGATAGAATAAGTTTCAGATCCTTCCCCCAACTCTATCTCAAACTAGGTTTGGGGTTCATTTCCCAGATTGGTAATCAAAAGAGGGACACAGAGTAAGGCTTCATAAGGTGATGCTTTTCTTTTGTCCTTTACCTGGAATAAGGGATCTTGAACATTTGGGATGCTTGGCTACAAGGATGCTCAACATATTTACGTTCATCTTGAATATTTTAGATGCAAGGGACAGAAAGCCCAACCCAAACGCANGGGATGAAACTGCACGTGCAGGAGGTGCCCTCATCCATGCAGTGAGCCAACAAACAGTAAGACATGGCTGCTGCATCTCTCCTGCCTCCAAAACACTAGAGCCTCCTGTGGCCAGTGCTGACTTGGAATCCTGTGGGGAAGAGAACTGGGGAAGCCTGATCCCGAATGAATCCGTTGACACAGCATAAGGCCACTGCAGGACAGCTCTGATTTTAATCCGTAGCTGCTCCTTTGGGTTCTGCTGCTCCCCTGAGGACCCCAGAGAGAGGAGGGATGGAGTTTGAGTTATGAAGTCTGATCCAGGCTTTCCAGGGATGGGCTATGGTACCGCGGAAACTCATAGTTCCCAGTTGTGGCTCAGCATTTGAGTCGTCTGAAGAGGAGCCTCGTGTCACCCAAGACTAATCACAGCCTAGTGGGGGCAGAACAGACATAGTAAGTTTTAGGATCCCCTCACGTGACTTAAGGGTGCGTTCACCCTTAAGGTGGGAACACGTGTTCTAAGGGCACCCAAACCTCATCCAGGCCCCCTGATGATTTCTAGTTTATGGGGAGTCTGGGATTCGCTCATGCTGGGACATGAGAAAAGGTCGGGCATAGTGTGTTTTTAGACTGCAAAGGTGTTCTAAGAAGGCAACAGTAAACAAGTGTCTGAAGCTCCTACATGTATACTGCTGTGATGGGAGATGCGCCACTGAGAAGTTAGACCTTCCTGTGCTGTGGCAGACTTGAAGGCTGAGGGGGTGCAGCTCTGGGGATGGGAGCAGGAGGAGAGCATCTTGAGAAGCCTGTGAGTGCTGGGTGAGATGGTGGGGTGCAGCAGGAGGCAGTCTATGGGATCATGGGAGGTTTAGAGATCCTAGGTGGCCCTCAGTGGCCCATAAACAGACCTCCAAAGTGGCACCCAGGGCAGACACTTGACCCCACAGCTGTCCATGACACCACAGCTGGCCCCACTGGAGGGCTCCAGGTCTGTCCTATCTGGGGGCCAAGGCAGTAGAGTTGAAGGGGGGACACTTGGTTCACAGCCTCTGCTACACTGCGTGCCCACTGCACCCCACAAATGGGCCCTGCCTCCAGGTCAGGGGCATGAGCTGGGCCCCCGCTGATGCCCTCTAAAATTTCCCGTGTGATTCTAATGTGCAGCCCCTTGGATCACTGCTCTAAAGCCAGAGTTTGTGCTGCATAATGTGTGAGACATGTGTGAGGGGTCCCCAGTGTCCCCCCGCACAGTGACTCAGCAGATGCTGTTAGGAACTCATTTAAATGCCCTGATGCTTCCAGTGGGATGTGCCACTCACGTTCTTAGGAAGTGTTTGCTGAGCACCCTATTATGTACTAAGTGCCTCTTTAAAGGATGTGCATGTGTGTCCTTGTGTGTGTGTGTGTGTGTGTGTGTGTGTGTCTGTGTATCAAAGGCGGAGAAAGAGAGAGAACAATTCTTGTCCTACTGGCTTATAATGGAAGATTCTAGAAGTTGCAGCTGGATCCAGTGCTCACCTGATGCCACAGGGGTTCAGATGCCCAGCATCTCTCCACTGTGATCCTCTAGGCTCCGTCCCTAGCAGATCTATCTCCCTGCAAAGACCTAGAGGGCCTCTCTCCTCACCATTGTAGCAATAATCTCAGAAGTAACCGATTGAACCAGCTGGGGTCACGTGTTGCATCGCTGATCCAATCACTGCATCTGGAAAATGGGAGGCCCTGTTTGGCTGTGCCTAGACCACCCCACAAAAATTATGTGAACTGATTAACTAAACAGGTTTGAGAGAGACAGCCCCAAGGAAAAAAGGGGTTCTAACACCAAAATGGAGTGTGTGTTGTGAGCAGAAGGCCATCCAAGGTGGCCAACGTAGTCGGTGGTTGCAGACCCCAGCCAGGGCCCAGGAAGGTGGCTGGGAGCCGTGGTTTTGGACAGAGCAGACGGGCAGCCAGAGGATCCAGGACCAGCCTCAGTCATCAGGGGAGGTTCCAGACTTGAGTTCTGTGCTCAGTGGGCCTGGAGGACAGTTGGGTCTCTGATCAGCTGCTGCGCAGTGCCCACATGTCATGTCCAGCCCAGAATCCGCCTGCTGGGGGAGGCAGAGGGTGGCAGCGGCACCAGAGGCTTGGCCACTGTTGGGAAGAAGCATCCTCAGGGAGTCGGTGCTGATGCTGGGGGACTCTGTGTGCCCTGCACCCTCGAGACCTCAGCTCGCCCATCCAGAAAAGAGGCAGGCTGAGCCCAGGGCCCCTGGGGACCTTTGTAAGCCCAGAGTCCTGGGTGTGCCCTGCTCCCATGCCCCCTGGCAGCCTGTGTCCAGTCCTGCCAGCCGTGGCCTCTGATCCCAGTGACTCAGGCTCAGCCTTTGCTCCTCTCACCTCTGCTGGCAGGACCCCGGGGCAGATGCAGCTGTTCCAGGAGCCTGGGTGACCTAGCCTGGGGTCCTGAAGTGGGGAGGGGGCAACTCCACCTGTGCAGTGGGAACGGTGGTGGAACCCCACCTGGGCCCAGTGGACCCAACTCTAGCGGCTGGAGCCTGGCTGAGGGCCTCTGCTTCAGGGCCTGCCTTCTCCAGCCATCTGTTTCCATGGCAACCAGAGCCCTTTGGATGCAGCTGGGCCCCATCGTCACTTCACCCTATCCCTGGGGAGAGAAGGTGCCTTTATCCTAGGTGAGAAGCTGGGAGGCCATCACAGCTAGGCCCCAGTGGGTGTCATGGGCTGTGAAATCCACGACCAGGTGAGGGGGTGACTAGAATCCAGGCGTCCTTCTGAAGCAGATCAGGGATGCTGACGTTTCCGCTTCTCAGCCTGTGAAGCTGAATGCACTGTCCCCCGCTGAAATGTCAGGGCAGGACTCCCAGGCAGGGCCCAGGTTTAAGCCTGTGCACCGGGGGCCCGGGAGGCTGCAGGGGTGGATGGGGCCTAGGAGGAAACCTCCCGGCAGGAGTTCTGACACCTGAGGAGGCAGCGGGCAGAGGCCTGGTCCTCCCTGGGCTCAGCCCACCTCCATGCTGGCTGACCCTGCCCTGGTTCCTGCCCACTGGTTCCTGCTGGTCCCTCCAAGGGGGTGGGGGATCCCGACACGGTCCTGGTGAGGCTCCAGCTTTGAGGGCAGCAGACGGGTTCGAATCCAGTTTCCAGCCCCAGGCCTTACAAACCTCACAAACCTCGTCCTCTTTTTTCCAGCCTCAGTTTTGTCATCTGTAGCGTGGGGGTGATGAAGCCAACTAGCAAAGCGGTCATAGTATCAATAGGATATCCAGGGGCCCTGACTTGTGATCGGTTCTTTTGCAGAAAGAAACTCTGCCTGTGGGCATCAGACCTGGGAAATGAGGTGCTTCGGTGACTAAGAGGGAGAGTCAGTGCATCTCAGGAGTGGCTGCCACNGGGTGGGGGATCCCGACACGGTCCTGGTGAGGCTCCAGCTTTGAGGGCAGCAGACAGGGGTTCGAATCCAGTTTCCAGCCCCAGGCCTTACAAACCTCACAAACCTCGTCCCCTTTTTTCCAGCCTCAGTTTTGTCATCTGTAGCGTGGGGGTGATGAAGCCAACTAGCAAAGCGGTCATAGTATCAATAGGATATCCAGGGGCCCTGACTTGTGATCGGTTCTTTTGCAGAAAGAAACTCTGCCTGTGGGCATCAGACCTGGGAAATGAGGTGCTTCGGTGACTAAGAGGGAGAGTCAGTGCATCTCAGGAGTGGCTGCCACAGACAGGGCTCCCACAAAGCACCAGGCCCTGTGCTAAGAGCTGCCCAGCCTCACCCTCGGCACTCCCCGCATCCTTGTGTGCATGTGAGGACCCGGTGCTCAGAGAGGGCCAGCACCTGTCTCCAAGATGTACAGGTAGGGCAGAGGCAGGAGCCAGCTCACACCCACCCCAAAGTCAGCCCCTCCGGAAGCGCCTGTGTACACTGCTCCCAGCGCCGCCCTGGGCTCAGCCCCGTCTCTCTTAGGGAAGCCCGGCGGCTGCTCCTTCGCTCTCTTCTGGGTCAGAGTCGAGGCTGTGGGGATCAGCTTTTGCAGACAGCAGCCCTGCTCTCAAGGTAACAAGGGCAGAAGTTTTACCTTTGATGCCTTTTGCCATCAGGGCCGCATCCCTCTGCCAGCTGAGGAGGAGCGCTGTAGACAGTAAAACATGCTGCCACTCTTGGAGACTGAAGGATCCAGAAAGGAGGGCAAGGAGCTGGCTTTGGCCCACGCCCTCCTCAGACACTGGGGGGCAGGGAGAGCAGGGCCATCCCGCTGAGGACAGTGGGGCCCCAGCCTGGGATTGGGGAGCCATCTGAGAAGCCCTCCTTCCCCCCAGGTCTCTCGTCTGTGACAATGGGCACAGTGCCAGGGAGGGAAGGGAAGTGGTCTGGTCTGGCCGCAGCCTTTGGGCTGAGTTATGGACCCCGCGTGTGAACCCAGTGCTGTGTCCCCACACGGGGGGCTCCCGCTCTTATTTGGTGGCTCTCCCAGGTCTACCCTACCCTGCTCCTGTGTGACCTGGCCCCAGGATTCACCCCTAGCACATCAGCAATCAGACCTCTTGCCCTGGCTTGTGTTCCTGGACCAGCGTCACTTCCGCATCTAACATCCCTCTGCAGAAAAGCCCACAGTACCGCCACCCACCATTCACCTCCAGCCTTTTCTAGCTCACTCTCCTCCTGTTAGTCACTGCCGTGTGACTGTTACACTGCGTAACCTGGATAACTGCGGGTCCCTTCAGCCTGCTCTGTCTTCTCAATCAGCCCCCAACATCGGCAATCGGGTATTTGCCCTCAACGCCCACAGCTCCTTCTCCCCACAGCTAAGCAAGCACAAAAACCTCCTGGTGTCTGTCTCCATGTCCCAGCCCATCTGGCCTCCCCAATGCTCTGCTCTGGTCCAGACCCATCAGCTCACACTCCAGGGGCAGCTCAACCTCCTCTGCCTCTCAGCCTCTAGTCTCCTTCAATGTGGACAGAGGATCTTTTTAAATCAAACCCCTCGAAGTCACTCCCCCCTCAAAAGCCCTTCCCTGAGGATAAAGTCTGCCTCATGGTCTCCTCTTAAAGCTGTTCACTCATTCATTCACTTATTCATTCAACAAGTATTTATTGAGTCACTACTATGTCTAGGACTTCACTCTAGGTGCTGTTGATAAAGCAGTGAACACAACAGACAGAAACCTCTGCCCTCAAGGAACTGAATCTCTAACTGAGACTTCAAACAGTAAAGAGGTGGGATGTACCAGATGGCCACCTCTGCTCACGCTTCGAGTCTCAGGAGAGTGGTTCCTCCAGGGAGCCCTCCCTGAACACTCCAGCACCCTCTCCCACACAGGGATGGGGCTTTCTCTGCCCTGTCAAGTCTCCCTGCGTCTCCTCTGTCAGGCAGAGCCTGCTGTGACTCAGCTTATCCCAAGTGTGTTTCCACCCAGGGCCTTTGCATTTGCTGTTCCCCCTGCTTGGAAGCCTCAGACAGTCACACAAGTCCCACTCTCACGTCCTTCATGCCTCTGCCCAAATGTCACCACCTCAGCAAGTTTCCCTAGGCTTCCGACCACTCCCCATCCCTTCTGCTCTTCTCCTTTCCTTCATAGCACATGCCACAGCCTGAGAGACTCCATGGTGGTTTATCACCTGTCTCCCCAGCAGACCAGAGATTCCATGGGGACAGCAGTGCTTTTAATCTTTCTGTTTACAGCTGTACTCCCGGTGCCTAAACAGGGCCTGGGCGTCGCAGGTGATCAGAATGTCTGCTGCATCAGGAATGGATGGTGACATCACTTTCCATGCCTGCTACCATCCAGCCCCCACCCTCAGACACACAGGCTCACCCACTCAAGCGTGGCTGAGCGCTGATGGGAGCAGGCCCAGGCCAGGCTGTGGGTCAGCCCAGCTCCCAGTCCAGATTTCAGCACAGGACACGCATGGACAAGAACTTGCTGCCTGAGTGAGGGGGCTGATAGACAGATGGAAAATGGGACTCTGATAGCACAACCGTAAAAACAAGCCTTTCTGGGTGTCTTTTTTTTTTTTTTTTT
>SJYV01033188.1:0-11231 GCA_006410875.1 Neotragus pygmaeus
GCCATGGGTCCTGGCAAGAGCTGAGAGAGAAAGGGAAGAAGAAAGGAAATCGGCAGCCCCAGCTCAGGAGACAGACTTTCCAAGTGTGCTGCATGGTCCCACACCAGCCTCACAGACAACTGTGGACATGCTGGCCTCGGGGGGATGGAGCGGGATTCCCTCCTCTCCTGTTGTGTTATCTGGAGCCCTTCTCCTTCAGTCGCTTAGTCGTGTCTGACTCTCTGTGACGCCATGGACTGCAGCACGCCAGGCTTCCCTCTCCTTCACCATCTCCCTGAGTTTGCTCAAATTCCCGTCCATTGAGTTGGTGATGCCATCCAACCACCTCATCCTCTGCCATCCTCTTCTCCTGCCCTCAATCTTTCCCAGCCTCAGAGTCTTTTCCAATGAATCAGCTCTTCCCATCAGGTGGCCAAAGTATTGGAGCTTCAGCTTCAGCATCAGTCCTTCCAATGAGTATTCAGGGTTGATTTCCTTTAGAACTGATTGGTTTGACTTCCAAGGGGCTGTCCAAGGAGCTCTTCAGGAGTCTTCTCTGGCACCACCGTTCAAAAGAATCAAGTCTTCCGTACTCAGCCTCCTTCATGGTCCAACTCTCACTTCTGTACATGACTAGTGGAAATGTCAGGCATCTCACCTTCTAAACCCTTGCACAGCAGAATGAAGCATATGCCAGAATGACAGCCCCAGAGCNATTCTGGCCTGGAGAATTCCATGGACTGTATAGTCCATGGGGTCACAAAGAGTCAGACACAACTGAGCGGCTTCCACTGTAGTTTTCCATGGTTTTCCAGATTCATGTATAAGTGATATCATACAGTGTTTGTCTTTCTCTATCTGACTTATTGCACTTAGCATAATGCCCTCCAAGCCCACCCAGTTTGCAGTAAATTCTCTAACAATTTTATTGCCATGGGTCCTGGCAAGAGCTGAGAGAGAAAGGGAAGAAGAAAGGAAATCGGCAGCCCTAGCTCAGGAGACAGACTTTCCAAGTGCGCTGCATGGTCCCACACCAACCTCACAGACAACTGTGGACATGCTGGCCTCGGGGGGATGGAGTGGGATTCCCTCCTCTCCTGTTGTGTTATCTGGAGCCCTTCTCCTTCAGTCACTTAGTCGTGTCTGACTCTCTGTGACCCCATGGACTGCAGCACGCCAGGCTTCCCTCTCCTTCACCATCTCCCTGAGTTTGCTCAAATTCCCGTCCATTGAGTTGGTGATGCCATCCAACCACCTCATCCTCTGCCGTCCTCTTCTCCTGCCCTCAATCTTTCCCAGCCTCAGAGTCTTTTCCAATGAGTCAGCTCTTCCCATCAGGTGGCCAAAGTATTGGAGCTTCAGCTTCAGCATCAGTCCTTCCAATGAGTATTCAGGGTTGATTTCCTTTAGAACTGATTGGTTTGACTTTCAAGGGGCTGTCCAAGGAGCTCTTCAGGAGTCTTCTCTGGCACCACCGTTCAAAAGAATCAAGTCTTCCGTACTCAGCCTCCTTCATGGTCCAACTCTCATTTCTGTACATGACTAGTGGAAATGTCAGGCATCTCACCTTCTAAACCCTTGCACAGCAGAATGAAGCATATGCCAGAATGACAGCCCCAGAGCTCCTACCTTGCTCAGTCAGCAAGGAGCATGGTGGCCCTGCATAGGAAGAAGTCAGATTTTGCAGTATTGGGAAAGGCGTGGGACTCTGAGCCAGGAAACCTGGCTTCCTGTTGGGCTCGGCCATGTACCCGCTGTGGAACATTTGGAAGATCTTGGAAACCTCCTCCTCCTCCACGATGTAGCCCCCGTGTGACCCCAGTGGCCCCTCTTTGCTGATTTCTATCATTAGAAACCGTAGCTTCTGGGGCTTCCCGGGTTGTCGAGTGGTTAAGACTCTCACTTGCAATGCAGAGGACCTGGTTCGATCCCTGATCAGGGAGCTAAGAACCCCCCCACCCCAACCATGCTACGGGGCATCTAAGCCCCTGTGCCACAACTAGAGATCCTGAATGCTGCAGCTCAGGCCCGACACAGACAAATAAAGAAATGAGTATTTTAAAAAGAAATAATAGCTTTTAACTTTATAATCGTGAATCTGAAAACACATACAAAGTATGACTCTGCACACAGGAGGTGCTAAAGAAATGCTCGTTTTTCTCTGCCTCATTTAACACCTTCAGTAGTGATTTGGAAGAAAGATGATGACATTTTCAGTTCATGATAAACTTGATGGTGTTNTCGTGAATCTGAAAACACATACAAAGTATGACTCTGCACACAGGAGGTGCTAAAGAAATGCTCGTTTTTCTCTGCCTTATTTAACACCTTCAGTAGTGATTTGGAAGAAAGATGATGACATTTTCAGTTCATGATAAACTTGATGGTGTTGCAAATTCCAGCAAGGACAGAGAAGCTAGGCAGATGGATCTAAAAGTGAAAAGAAATGTGGGCAGGAAATAAAATTAGTGTTGGTTTAGAAAAATTAAACGATATTATACATTATCAGAAATGTAAATCATCAGCAGGAAATGTGAGAGAGAAATGTCAAGATGAACCAGTAGAATTAGATAAAAATTTGAGATGATAGCAAGAGGTACCTAGTAAGAATCAAGTATAGTTTCGAATTCACCATCCTGAGTTTCTACAGAATATACTTTTTCAATCAAAATAATTTATATGTGTGTACCAACTGCTGTTTGTCAAACTAAAGGACTGAAGTGATGAAATACCATTTTTTGGTCTGAGATATCATAAAATTGAATTACACTTGTATACTTATATGCCCTGTGTAAATTACTATATTAAAGTCTTTAGATGCTTTTTATCTCTGGGGGGAAAAAAGAAATGCTCATTTTACTGGGACCCAGTGCTCATAAAAGAAAGTCTGACTTATAGTCAAAGCTATGGCTTTTCTAGTAGGCATGTAAGGATGGGAGAGTTGGACCATAAAGAAGGCTGAGTGCTGAGAAATTGATGCCTTCAAGCTGTGGTACTGGAGGAGACTCTTGGGCGTCNACTGGGACCCAGTGCTCATAAAAGAAAGTCTGACTTATAGTCAAAGCTATGGCTTTTCTAGTAGGCATGTAAGGATGGGAGAGTTGGACCATAAAGAAGGCTGAGTGCTGAGAAATTGATGCCTTCAAGCTGTGGTACTGGAGGAGACTCTTGGGCGTCCCTTGGACTACAAGGAGATCAAACCAGTCCATCCTAAAGGAAATCAACCCTGAATATTCATTGGAAGGGCTGATGCTGAAGCTGAAGCTCCAATCCTTTGGCCACCTGATGGGAAGAACCGACTCACTGGAAAAGATCCTGATGCTGGGAAAGATTGAAGGCAGGAGGAGAAGGGGATGACAGAGGATGAGACGGTTGGCTAGCATCACTGACTTGATGAACATGAATTTGAGCAAGCTCTGGGGGATCGTGGAGGACAGAGAACCCTGGTGTGTGCAGTCTATGAGGTCACAAAGAGACAGACACGACTTAGCAACTGAACAACAGCAATCAGTCTATCTGAACGGTGGAATCTTATTCAGGCATGAAAAGGGAGGGAGTTCAAACTCCTGCTGCAACGTGGATGAATCGGAAACGTTATGCTCAGCGAAAGAGGCCAAAGACCACAGGTTGTCTGCTTCTGTTTATGTGAAGTGTCCAGAATAGGCAAACCTATTGAGACAAGAAACAGACTGTGGTTGTCAGAGGGGATGGTGGAGAATGACTGCTCATGGATGTGGGGCTTTTTTAGGGGGTAATGAAAATGTTCTGGAGTTAGGTAGTGGTGGCGGTTGCACAATCTTGTGACTAGAGTAAAAACCACTGATGTGAATACTTGAAATGAGAGAAAAGTATCAAATGTGAATTATATTTCAGCAGAATAAAATAAAGTCCAGAGTCTTCCTGGAACACACAAGACCCTCCTTTTCCAAGCTGGCGTAGCCTCGTGTTTTGCCCTTGTTTGCTGCTGTCTGGGCTCTGGCCTCCTGTCTCGCTTTCTCTGGCTTCTGACCTCTTCCGGTGTTGCCCTTGAGCCAAAGCCCTCGCCCCACCTCTCCCTGCCCTTTCATATGCTGTCTCCTCTGGACCCTGCGGATATCAGCTTAGAAATCACCACCCCTAAGAGTCATCTCTCTGTCTTCACCCCAGATTGTGTTGATGCGTGCATGTTGTAGCTTTCTGAGTGCAGATATGCTCGACTGCGTGCCAGCTTACCCTTCAGTCCCCTGGAGAAGCAAGCCCTTCGGGAACTGTGTCTAATGCTTTGGCCATAGTCTCTTCCAAGCACACCACGCCGTACCAGGTACCCACTAAATGCAGGCTCTTGGTCTTCTCTTCCAAACCAAGTTACTTGGATAGTTACTTTTCATGAAGGTGAGAACAGTCAAGCTCAAGGAAGTGAGCAAGTGAAAGTGAAAGTCGCTCAGCCGTGTCTGCCTCTTTGTGACCCCATGGACTGTGTAGTCCATGGAATTCTCCAGGCCAGAATGCTGGAGAGGGTAGCCTTTTCCTTCTTCAGGGGGCCTTCCCAACTCAGGGATCGAACCCGGGTCTCCCACATTGCAGGTAGATTCTTCATCCGCTGAGCCACAAGGGAAGCCCAAGAATACTGGAGCGGGTGGCCTATCCTTCCTCCAGCAGATCTTCCTGACCCGGGAATTGAACTGGGGTCTCCTGCACTGTAGGCAGATCCCTTACCAGTGAGCTATCAGGGAAGCCCAAGGAAATGAGAAGAATGTTTAAATCTCATGACACATGGGAGCCATCTGGAAGTGCAGAACCGTCTGACCGTGAAGACCAGCTCTGCCCTCATGGCTAGGTCTGGTCCTCAGTGGGGCTCCTGCCACCCCAGCTCAGCATGTCACCCCTCCCGGTGCTGTCCAGCAAAGCTGGCTGAGCCGGAGTCGCAAACCTGCAGGCATGGTGGTGCCCCAGCCCACTTGCTCTTTTCCAGGAGTCTGGTAGCTGGAGACTTTGGAAAATTCAGCATCTTAACAGAATACATCAATTGTGCTGCAACCTCCAGCTGATGGACAGCTTGTCAGTAACAGTTAACCCGGCAGGTCTGTCTGTCCTATGGGAGCCGGGAGGAAGCACGTGGGGGTCTTCATGGCTGTAAAACATCGCCTATCGGTGGCCTCGGATAGTAACAAGGTAGAGGCTGGACCACAGGAAACCACTGATGCCCAGAGGGTTTTGACCGACAGAAGCGGCAATTTCATGTCATGTGATCTGGTCGCCAGCACTGGGCACCTGGAGGCCTCAGGAGTGATGAAGAGGCCATCGTCCCCACAACAGACCCCAGCAGAAGAAGCCTGGGTTTCCCTGTTACTGTCCTCACCCACGTCAGGGGCAGGGTGGCGTCTAAGACATTCAACACAGAGAAAGGGGAGGCTCATGCTTCTCACAGCTCAGCACACGCCTGAGGCCAGAGCAACCCCATGGGGAGGCAGGGGGGCCATGGAAGGGGTTGCATGCTCTGGGCAGGAGAGCAGTGAAGCCCTCGTCCTGAATTCCGGAGCCACTGGAGAGTATCCCAGACAAGGAAGAAAGGGGCGGGCCCGACTTGCCTTCCAGAGGGCTGGTTATTCTGTTCGAGGCAGCCCTCCGGTTCTCGGGTAGGGGTGCTAGGCTAGGGTGAGCAGACATCCGGGGTGTGGTCCATGTCAGAGATGATGCACGTGGCGGTGGGCCCAGAGCTGTAGGGAAGCTGAGGGCCAGGAGAACAGGAATGCCCCAACGACTTGAGACGCTGCGGTCAGTGGGGTCTCCAGAATTCTCTTCTATTCTCTGGGGTGTCGTCCCTCATCGGTTGCTCCTTTCTCTCATATTTTACTCTTTACATTTTCATGTTCAGGAAAGATTGAAGCACAAGCAAGCGTGTGGAAGAGGTGAACAGAGAGACAAGCAAACAGGAGTGTGAGGGGGTGCTGAGTGGGCTTCCGTGTGCCCCACTCCGAGCAGCTGTTGAGAAAAGGGTGCTGAGAGTCAGGAATGGCTTGAGGACCTCTGCCCAGAGCAGCAGCCAGGCAGCACTTCCTGATTTGGCTTCTAAGCGGCAGTAGATCTGTGGGCTTCCCCAGGGGCTCAGACGGTAAAGACTCTGCCCGCAATGCAGGTGGCCTGGGTTAGATCCCTGGGTCGGGAAGATCCCCTGGAGAAAGGAATGGCAACATGCTCCGGGCACTCTTGCCTGGAGAATCCCACGGACAGAGGAGCCTGGCGGGCCACAGTCCCTAGAGTTGCAGAGTTAAACACGACTGAGCCACACACACACGCACAAAGGGCATCTGTGTGAGTGTCTTCATTTTTCAGATGAGGACAGAGTCAGAGGCGTTAGCGGCCTGACCAAGGTGTAAGTTGGAGGGTCCTGGGGGCTGATTAAGGAGATGGCATGGCTGTGAGCTGGCAGGTGCATGGCAGTGTAATCAGGGTGTGCTCTGCCAGGTTTGCACGGGCCGGGGGAGTCCCCCATAGAACGGGGCCCTCCAGAAGCCACAGCACAGGGGCGCCACCTGGAGCAGGGGAGATGCTGGGGTAGAGGGGGGTTGCAGAGGTCCTGTGGTCTCGGTGACATCACTCAGCAGCGTGGCGGGAGCCTCTGTGTCAGAGAGTGCCCAGCAGAACTGTGGCTTGAGGTCTTTCCCGGCCAGACCCTTGTCTTATCTGTGGCTCACAGATGATGGTTGCAGTTTCGGATAAACAGGCAGGTCCTGACTGACTTTAAATCTGCTTATTTGGGCTCTAAGTGAAGTAAGTCAGAAAGGGAAAGACAGACATCATAGGATATCGCTTCATGTGAAATCTAAAGTACAACACGAACGAACCTACCTATTAAACAGAAACAGAGTCACGGATGCAGAGAACAGACTGTGGGTTGACAAGGTGGAGGGGGCTGGCGGAGGGACGGTGTGGGAGGCTGGGGTTGGCAGAGGTTTGCTTTTACATACATAACAGATAGCCAACAATGTCCGACTGCACAAGGAGCTATATTCAATATCGTGTGAGAATCAAAATGGAAAAGAACAGATAAAAAGAATGTGTGTGTGTGTATAACAATCACTTTGCTGTGTAGCACTCATGAACACAACACTGTAAATCAATTGTACGTCAATTGAAAAAAGCAGTTGGATGTGTAAAAATTGAGTTTGGTACCGGTAGCTTGGAGCTGATGGGTTCTGGCCTGCAGTATGCAGAGGGCATCTCTGACTTTCTTAGGAAACACCAACTTCTTCCAGCTGGTGGAGCGGAGGCCTGTGTGCTCAGCAGCCTGTGGCATCGTCTCTCCCTGCCCGGCTGGGCATGACGTTCTTTCGGTTCTGACAGGTGTGTCCCCCATCCACACAGTTGGGATTCCAGATTCCAGGGAGGAAATGGGGCTGGGACTTACATGCAGGGAAGAGGGCTGGGAGCAACCCTCTCAAGACCTGGCCTTAAGCAGCCTTTCTTCAAACTCAAGTGATGCCTCCGTGGTTGCCCTGACAACACTTTAGGGGACAATTCGGAGAACGCTGGAAATGGGTCTTAAAGGTGTGTTCCAGCTTCTGCTCTTTCAGTGGTCCCAAATAATAACCATCCTTTGTGGAAGAGTCTGTTCCAAACGTTCTTGGTGGTGAGCTTGAGGTATCAATAGTAAGTCAACATCAAGCAACCTTCCCACCTCTATCATGTAGCAACATGCCCTGGAAATGCTAGGATTTAGAGCGTGGACCCAGCCCTTGGACCACTTCTCATGTTCTTCATCATACAGTGCAGCTTGATTTTTATTTCTATAAAAAAGGCAACTAGGATATTGGTCTTTTCAAGGGTCATGCACCTGGGTGCCTTCCAGAACAGTTCACTTGGGCAGAGGTGAATCTGTCCCTGGAGGGGACACGTGCGAACCAAGATGGGCGGTGGAGAAGAAATGGGATTTCTCTTTAGGAGATCATTGTCTCACCTTTCCTCCAAGTGTGGGAACCCTCTCACTCGCCCCTGGCCTCGCCGTCTTCTCTGGACCCTCAGGGGAGATGGCAGGAAGGCTGTGGCAGGGTGAGAAGTGGGGAAGAGACTGTTACAAGATTAGCCTTACAGTCCATCTCTGTCCTTCACGTCTCAAAGCCTATGTCTTTGTTCTCAGGCTCGCCATGCATCTTCCTCATTGTAGGATGGTGAGGATCCTGCCACTGGACCACCAACGCCCTCTTTGTCACTGTGGGTCTTCAGTTACATTTGATTTCTTCCTTGGTGTCTTCCTCTGCCCTTCCTCGACAGTTTCTCCATGGTCTTACCTATGATTCCACCATTTTCAACCATCTAAAAGTTTTAAACCTTTGTGTGTGTAAATGCCTCAAATTCTTCACAGTATCTGGTAGAGGATATTAACATTTAGCCGTTATACAATTATTGTATACATTTTAAATCAGTATATTGTGTTTACAGTAAATGATGTGTGTTTCAGTTTTTATGTTGTATAGTTTGTTAAAGATAAGAAAAAACTGTTGCTAAAAAATGTGTACTGTTACACCGCTGAGATTCTCAGGGTCAATAGTTAAGAACTAGTGGCATTTATCTTGGGTTTCCCGGTGGCTCAGATGGTAAAGAATCCGCCTGCAATGCCCGAGACCTGGGTTTGATCCCTAGATTGGGAAGATTCCTTGGAGAAGGGAGTAGCTACCCACTCCAGCATTCTTGCCTAGAGAATTCCATGGACAGAAGGGCCTGGTGGGCTACAGTCCCTGAGGTCGCAGAGAGTGGGACACGACTGAGTGACTAACACTCACTTTTTTGCATTTATCTTCACATGCTTATAAAGTCACTGCACTTTCATGGTCTGCAAGAATCACATTAAAAACATACTCTGAATTTTGGAGGGAAACACATCACTGAAGCCACAAAGGATGGTTATTAAGACCTCTAGCTGTAGATTCAGACCACCTTGGGGAGACCCTGACACTATTCTTGCTTGATTGAGAGGCCCTTAATCATCCCCTGCCTCTGCGTCAGCATCCCTAAGACGAGGATGAGAGCTCCTCGGAGTTCACTGAACTTCTTGGTTATATAAGTGTTCTTAATAGCCTTTAGTCTTCAGCCATCATTTCTTTTTTTCTCTTTTCTCTTTTCTCTCCCTCCTCTCCTGGATTCCCATTATGCATATTTTGGTACTTCATCATGTCCCACATTTTCCTGAGACTTTTCATTTTTGCTCATTCTTTCCCCTCATTTATCTTTGATTTATATAATTGCTATAAATCTGTCTTAAGGTTTGCTAAATCCTTCTTCTGACAGCTCAAATCTCCTGTTGAGCCCTTGTAGTGAATCTTTCAACTCTATTTTAAACTCCAGAATTTCTATTTGTTCTTTTAAAAAATCATTTCTCTCTCTTTTTAAAAAATTAATTGAAGTATAGTTGTTGTGCTAATTTCTGCTATACAGCAAAATCTGTTACACACACACACACACATACACACACATGTTTTTTACTTTCTTTTGCATCATGGTTTATCCCAGGATATTGATTATAGTTCCCTATGCTATACAATAAGACCTTTTTTTAATCCCTTTATACGTAATCGTTTCATTTCTATCTCTTTATTGATTTTTCTCCCCTTGATGAGATGCTGTCATCACACATCTCTCTCCTTCTTAGGCATTGTTTCGATTAGCTCTTTGAATGTATTTACAGTAGTTGCTTTAAAGCCTTTTCCTGTTAAATTCAACATCTGGTCCGTCTGACACCCTCTGTTCTCTGCTTTCCTCTTGCTCCAGTGTATGAGTCGTACTTTCACATTTCTTTTGCATGTCTTGTAATTTTTGTTGAAAACTGAACATTTTAGATAGCATATTGTAGAAACGTGAATACTGTTTCCCATCTTATGAAGCTGTGAGAATCTGCGTACTTTGCCTAAAGTTTCCTTGTTTCTTGTAAACAGTGATGGTATCTCTGTTCCCACCCTGCTAACCATGCCGCTTACTTCCACTACTTACTCAACCTGTAGAGTTGATGCTGATTAATGCCAGCTGGAGGAAAGTCAGTAAAAGAATGCTGGTGTCCCCTGCTTTCTAAGGGCTTCCCTGTGGCTCCGGGGGTAAAGAATCTGCCCTCAATGCAGGAGACCGGGGTTCGATCCCTGGGTTGGGAAGATCCCCTGGATGAGGGCATGGCAACACACTCCAGAATTCTTGCCTGGAGAATTCCACAGACAGAAGAGCCTGGTGAGCCACAGTCCATGGGGTCACGAAGAGCCAGACACGACTGAGCGACTGACACTTTCACACTTCCACCTACTTTCTAATGATACAGTAAACTCGTTAGCTAAAAGGTTTAGCAGTGACATGAAAACCGAATTAATATACTCTCTTCACATACAGTTCTTAAAATTGATAGATAGTCCTGAACTTCTAGAATTCATCTGGTAGCAACAGCAACTAATTATTGGAGAACTTTTATATGAATGCTTGGTAACAAATAAAAGTGCTGAAATGTTCAAAATGTTGACTAATTTTTTTGTTTGCTTGTTTCATGGTTTCTTCTGGAACAACTTTGTTGACATTTTTACTGATGGATGCAAAACCAATGATGGATAAAACAGCTTGCGCCTTAGCTCAGAGCAAAGAAGCGGCAAAAAGTGTGACAGTACTACTGTGTCATATTCTTTCCCATCATCACAGCTTCACAGCAATTTTCCAAAAAGCCACCTTCACCCAGGAATGTCCTTTACTCTTGATGAAGCAGTAAAAACTCTTAATTTTGTGAAATATATGCCTTGAGTACATGACTTTTTAAAATATTTTATGTGACTAAACAGGGAAATATAAATAATCTAAATATATACTATAAAATAAACTTGCAGATTATATAATTAATATTACATATTTAATAAATATATTATAAATATCTGTCACTTTGGCTTTACATCAAAGTACAATAACTTTTTCAGGCTGTATAGCGTTGCAGTTACTTGAGCTGGGATCTTAACTAGCTTCTTTCTTCTCTTGATCACCAGTTTTATTTGAAAGCATGATTGATTGACCAACTATGCATATCAGTTCAGCTCAGTCGCTCAGTCGTGTCCGAGTCTTTGCAACCCCATGAACTGCAGCACTCCAGGCCTCCCTGTCCATCACCAACTCCCGGAGTTCATCAAAACCCATGTCCATTGAGTCTGTTATGCCATCCAGCCATCTCATCCTCTGTCGTCCCCTTCTCCTCCTGCCCTCAATCTTTCTCAGAATCAATGTCTTTTCAGATGAGTCAGCTCTCTGCATCAGGTGGC
>SJYV01033189.1:0-10199 GCA_006410875.1 Neotragus pygmaeus
CATTTCCATTGGCATTTCAGTGCTAACGGAACTGAGAACTGTCCTTTTTCACAGAGCTGACAGGACAACTTGATCCACTGTCCTGATTTAAATATAAAAGAGGGATAATTTAAAAGTTTACTTACCATTGGCAAAACTCTCTCCAACATAGTACTGTAATTCTTTTACATTTGTTTTCGTCTGGTTTGTAGTAGGATCAACATACTCTTCAGTTGCTGTAACGTTCAGAAACTGACTTTGTCGAGGGCTACATGTCAGCTCACAAAACAGGTTCACTAGGTTATAAAAACAGGATGGACATCTAAAGAAAAAGCAAACTATTTTGAATGATCTCGTGGATAACAGGGCCAGCAAAAAGATGATTTAAAATACACAAAGACTAAAATTTATTATAAATCGGCAAATGGACTACCATAAGGACATATTAAACCCAGCAATTCCAAACCTAAAACGTTGTGTTAAAAGAAAGACACATCTTTAGAAACCACCCTAATTACTAACATTTGTGCTGCCCAGATATAACTTCAAGAAACAAATGCTCTCTGAATCCTGCACTTTATAATTTGGTCATGTTTCCTGTATCTTGAAGCCAAAAGGACTTAGGACTACCATGGTGACATTCTGATTGAAAATAAAAAAGGGGAAAAATGAGATTTACACATTAGTGCTTTCATCTCGGAATCTACTGAAGGCTCTCTTTCAAGCCCCAGATAACCTTAGGCTGTCTCTAAACACAAGAGAATTCCCCATGATTAGAGAAGATAAAAGAACAGCAGTGGTGTTCTCCAACTACATGCATTTCAGAAGCACCTGGTTTTCATAAGAACCACAAGCTGTCCGCTGCTAAGCTTCTCATGTTGACAAGTTATGTGGCAGAAGACCTCTGACTTCCCCTTTAGTTCCCTGTTATCTGCAAAAGCTATTCCTTTATCAGGCTTGCATTCTTGCAACACAACCAATCCAGACTGCCCCCCATTCTGCTCCCATCCAGATGATCACACGTGACACAGAACAAGGACGGTCTGGTCTCGGCCTCAAAGCTGCTGGTCTCCTGGGATGTTCCTAGCAGTCTGGTGGTTAAGACTCCTCGCTTTCAACGTTAAGAGGCATGGGTTCTATCCCTGGTCAGGGAACTAAACTAAGATCCCACACGCTGCACGGCGCGGCCAAAATTAAACAAAAGCCTCCAGTCTAGTGAAGGAGCAGACACACACACTGACTTGCTTTCAGGAGTCCCACGCTTTACTGTGACAGACAGGAATGACAACTACACCACCTGAACAGAAATCACTCCTGGGTGCACTGCTTCCTACCACTGTCTATAAATTACAAACTTCTCTCCATGTTACTCCATTTAACTTCTACAGTCATCAGTTTGGACAGCTGCATGATATTCCGTATTAGCATCTCATTGCTATTATAAATAAAGCTTTGCTACCTCTGATGACACAGGAAATACTTGGCTATCTTTTGATGTTGATGCCCATAATGCCTCACGTAGAGTAGATGCTAAAGAAATGTATTTGGCCGAATGACAGCTTCAATCTGGCTCCAACAACAGCCATGAGATTTCCTTCCATAAGATACACTGGCCTGATTACAGTCTCAAGTCTAATGCCTTAATTAGATCTATTACTACATTGTATGTTGTCCTGATAGAACATACAGAGGGATGGTTTTCCACTCCGCACTGCAAACTGGAAATCTGGCAAGAAACAAGGATGCCCACTGGAGGCCTGTCAGTTGCAGTGAGACCTGCACAGAGAAGCACGTGGCCTTCTATCCACCTGCATCGGGGCTCACAACGTGCTGCTCGGAAGGCCACCACCAGCTCACTCTTCTCACATTTGAAAACTGCTGGGTAAGCTTGCACAACATCTAGTACGTGGTCCTTTTCACTACCCAGTCACAGAGAACACAGTGGACAGCAAACTAACTTTGACAAAACCAGCCGACTCTGCCAGGTCAGGCTTGTGAACAGTCCCCAAAGGCAGGCGCCAATGAGGAAGCGAGAACCATGCACAAAACAGGGGAGGGAGGCGACCCAGAGGACTGTGTGGAGGAGGGTCTGGGGTCAGAGACCCAGGCAGGATCCCCGGAACCTCTCCTCTCCACCGTGCGAAGGGGCTAAGTCTGAAAGGACCCAAACCCCAGTGCAGGTCCCCTTTGGGGTGAAGACATCTCAGAAGCAAACCAAGTAGCAACTCTGAATGTAACGAGAGTGAGAACGAAGTCTGATCGTTACTACTTTATCAGAAGTTCTTTATCTCTGAGAAGTCCTAAGATAGCATTCCTAAAATGATACCAGAACTAACTTTTAAATCCATTTTCTCTGCATGCCTGGCAGTCAACCCACCTGGACAGAAACTGCAGAGGCAGCTGCAGGTTGTCTTTCAGTGTGTGAAGCTGCTGGACATCACAGCAAAGACTGACATTGCCAAAGAAGAACCCTGGACAGAGCTCCTTTCGGGAGAGAAAACATGAGCACCAGAGTAGCCAGGTTAAATAAACACAAATGCGCCTCACAGAGGAGACCCCTTTATGCACATCATCGTGTTTTAGGTACACAAGGGTGACACCTATTTGTAAAGCTCTTGCACAATTCTTTTAAAAGGCGATGAAATTTCCTCTAGATAACCAGATATTCACAAAAGTAGAGGCAGTACAGAGATTGCAATTTTTTTTCTTATTGGGAAGCTCACTTTCTTTCCTTGACAATCATTTTACCTCTTTTTAGGTTACTTGGTTATATTTAACCAGAATGCTATTTTCTGTGAGTCACTCCAGGAAAAGTCAAATGCTTTTAAAAATTGTGATGGAAGAAGCAAATAAGTCCAGAAGACCTGCTACTGTGTCAGCTGGGTTTTAGATAACTGCAGCCTCTAAAGCCAGCCTTTTAACCTGGATGTTTCCAGTTCTTTTCTAATATCCCTGTGTATCAGGGATGGTAAAAGAGGCAAGAAACAGATTCCTGGTGGCAGTCAAAGGTCACAGGCTCTCAGTGGAAACGGGAGGAACCTCTAACGTGAACAGAGGACAAGCGAGTCACAGCCACTCAGTAGCCTCATCTAGGAACAAAAGGGACTGACTCTGAGTAACTCTGAGTGTATTTTGAAGAAGCTGCAAAGACCAACATGGGAGGTACCAAGACCACGTCCCTCAGTAGTAACCTGCTACTGGGAAACTTTATGAGCAAGGCATAGTCAACCCCAGAAAAAGGACGCCTGCAGAGTTAGTATGTTATCTTCTCTGTGCTACAGGTGAGAGTCTGGGACAACAGAAGCCCGTTCATGCCACCTCTACCCCCACCCCACGGGGAATATTTACGGTGTAACTGCAGAGGATCTCTGATGCATGTTTTGTGTTCCCAGCGCCCAAGACTCCTCACTCACCTGCACTAGGTCATAGCCGTCCTGTGGCAATGGCTTTGGTGGCCCAGAATATCTGCAGTTGTATCTCTTATTTCCAGATGCGATTCCACACTCTCCGTACCAAATGCAGGATTGTGAAAATACCTGTAAAAGTCAACAGAAAACGGTTCATTAGAGCCTCAGGGATAACACAAATTTCAACAGCAAAAAAAGCCCTCATTTACAGAAGTGTCCAACAGTACCTGCCAAGCGAAGTAAAAGCCAGAGGCACCAGTTAGTTGAACATTTTGAAAAACATTAAACCCAAAGCTCAATGCTGGAGAAGACTCTTGAGAGTCCCTTGCACAGAAAGGCAATCAAACCAGTCAATCCTAAAGGAAATCAACCCTGAATATTCACTGGAAGGAGTGGTACTGAAGATGAAGCTCCAGTACTTTGGCCACCTGATATGAAGAGCTGACTTTATACTGGAAAAGACCCTGAGCCTGGGAAACAGTGAGGGCAGGAGGAGAAGCGGGAGGCAGAGGATGAGATGGTTGGATGGCATCATCAACTCAATGGACAAGAGTCTGAACAAACTCCAGGAGACAGTGAAGGACAGGGAAGCCAAGCATGCCGCAGTCCATGGGGGCGCAAAAGAGCTGGACACGACTTAGCGAATGAACAACAACGAAGTCCAAAACGGACTTGTGAAGAAATTACTTACATGATTTCTACTTCCTGCTGGATTATTTATTAAGAGGAAGCAACAGTTCCATACAAGAATCACTATCAATCAGTGTAGAAGAAAGCAAGATAGTACATCAGTCTATGATGACTAAGGCTCTATTTTTACACCTCAGGATAAGGAACTGAGTCAGGTGTAAATAATGAAAGAACAGTTCCATATCTGCTAAGGTTAATTAATATCAGCACACCATGAGTAATGTGAGAAAAAAGACAACCCATAAGGAGGAGGAATAAGAATGAGTATCTTGTCCTTGAGTTTAAGTAAAACGCAAGAAATGTACATACTTTAAGGAAAATCACCTCAGAATCTTGAAAGAATGTAAAACCTCTTGCATTGAGATTTCTCAAGGGCCATTCCTATTCCCCATGTGAGAGTCATATGGCATCAGAAAGTCGGGGGGTGCACGAGGATGACTCATCTCATTAGCAAGGCCACCAAGCTCCGACAAGCTGGCCGGGGTCACAGCTGGCATGACTGTGCAGTCAGCTGTCCTGCAAGGAAACAGTGGCTTTTGAGAAGTAACCATGGCTTCCGAGGTGCCTGATGGAAAAGCCATTTTTGAAAAATGGGCACAGATGCAAGAGAGTGAACTGTCTCCAAGGACAAGGGCACGTGACCCACACACCCTGCAAGGAGCTGAGCGGCGCTGGTCCCTGATGAAAAGACACAAACCTCACAACAGGCCCTGAAAACATGGGAGGAAAAGCAGGCAGGAGATGGAGGGGTGCCGGGGGCGAAATCTAAGGCCCACAAGACTTGTCTCTGAATTCATTCCTTCGATATTTTAAACCAGCAATTATGACTTACCCCAGCTTGATTCATTAAGTCATAGGATTAGGCCACAAGGGAGGGAGGAAACTCATACAAATGAGGAAGCGAGAAGCATTCAGCAATGCCACGTCCCAAACCTTTGGCAAGAACTCGCAGAATTCCACCATTCCTATATAAAAACAATCATAATTTTGTCTGTAAACCCAGTGGTTCTAGGAAAAGTACTGCTCTTTCCGATTCTGGGTTTCCCACTAAAAGGCCATCATCCATCTACTGAAGTGTAGAAAGGCAAGTAAGCCAAGGAGGGTAACAACTACTGATGTTGACCTGTAACTTACATACTAGGGACCCACCCCTTGGAATTCTCACCCCACCCTACTCCTCTCGCACAGAATTCTCAACAGACCAACAGGGCAAGCAGGTGCTGGCCAAGGGGCACTCTGGCTCATCACCCACAGGAGTGACAGGAACTCAGTCAAAAAAACCCCCACAGCTCTCGCATGACTAACAGACGGTCATCTGGAGGCTCTGTTCCCCTTTCTCAGCACTCGGCGCTCTGCGGGACAATAAAGATGACCCAATGCTCTCTGGGCCCTACTTACAAGATCATCCTTCATAATCTACACCATCTGTTTCAAAGCAAGGTGTTTCTACCCAGCAGGCAGAAGAGATGGGGGTGGAGAACCAGCTTGAGGGGCGGGAGGTCAGGAGCCCTGGGCCCTGATCCTTAATAAATGCGGAGCCCAGCTGCACCAGGAGCGGGTCACCCAGCTGTGCCGAGTAGGAGTCTCCCACCTCCTACTCACTCCTGACCACCCCGACCCCGGTTACGTCACAATTCAGGTGGGAAGACTGAATTCGGGAATAAATGAGAAAGCACTTAGAAAGCCAGAAAGCACCACCCACCAAACGTAAGGAATTGTTCTCCAGGTTTTCCGAGAAGTACAGGGAACCTCACCAAAGAGGGTCAAAGACCTGAACAAGAGAAACAAGCTGAAGCTGCTTCCCAGCCAGGAAAAAGCTGGGCTCGATTCACTGCTCTTAGGTGTGCTCTCCCAAGTCACCTGCTGAAGAGGCGTGAGCCAGAGAGGCCCGAAGGAGCTCACAGGCCTCCTGCTGGGTGTCAGGTTCTGCTTTAACCACTCTCACCTTATGAACCCAACACAACCTTACAGCATGAGCGAGAGGGCAGTGTTTTTTTGGTTGACCATGCCAGGTGGGATTAGCTCCTTGACCAGGAATAGAACTCCTGCCCCCTGCAGTGGAAGCCTAGAGTCTTAACCACCGGACTACCACTGAAGTCCCCAGAAGGTGCCATTATTATGCCAATTTACAGATGAACAAACAGAAGCAGAGAGTTTGAATCCAAGAGCAGCAGAGGCAGGATTCAAACCAGAACATTCTAGTTTCCAAAACAGACTCTCAACAAGATACAATTAACCCTTTAATGAAGGTTCTTGCTCTGGCATCAGCCTCCCCCCACCCTGTGTACAGGCATGCAACCCTCTGAGCTCACTTGCACAGCTGCACCAGTGGGAGTGGCCTCGTGCCCACCTCCAGGCTGTCTCTGCCTCCCCTGGGCTCAACTACAGCTGAAACCCAAGCACCTCCTCCACCCCAGGCCCAGCTGCTGCTATGGTCCCAAGCCTCTGAGGGGACCTCCACCACCTGGCCCCCCTTTCGTCCGCATGTTCAACCTCATCTCCATGTTGATCCTTTCACCTGCTCTTCCCATAAAGGCAGCCCCATTTCCTTCCCCGCTCAAAACTCCCCTCCAGCTGCACTTCCAACCACAACAGCTGAGATGCTCACAAGGAAACCGACCCTTCCTCCATCACCAGGCCCTCTTCAGCAGGGTTTAAAGCCCCGGGTCCTCTCCCACCAGCCTCTGGGAAGCCTCCCTGGTGCAGTCTCCCCGACCCTTGCCTTCTCTGAACCCTCCCCTGGGAGCCCACAGGCCTCCTCTGTCCACCTCATCACCTCCCTCCACCTGGTCTGTTCCCACAGGCGCCACCTCCACCACCCTGACCCCACAGCACCCAGCACCCAGCCACTGGCTAAGGGTGCCCCCGTCAGCTCAACAACAGGTCTGTGAATCTGATACTAAAATAACACCATTTCACAGATGAGGAAACCGAGGGTTACACAGGCAGCTAAAGTGACTCCTCTGAGGCCACATCTGAGAAATGAGAGAGCCAGGCCTGGCTGGTTTGGAAGCTGGAGCACTTACTCCTTACACTGCACTGGGGTCACTCCTCCGTGGACCACTGACTGGGCCGTGCTCATCTCTGCAGCCAGTCTAGAACCTAGCTGCAGTCCCAATGACCGGAATTTCTGGTCTCCAAATGGCCACAGCACTGCATCGGCCAGGACTTTATTAACAAAGACGGGCTGCACCTTGAGATCCCTGGAATGTGAGGGCGGCAGGATCTGACACCCAGACGAAGGGCTTGCGCACAGGCCACACACCTGTCTTCTCAGGGAACCACATAATTTCCAAAGGCAAGGCTGACTGGGTGAGAGCTGCCTTTACTGATACAAGAACACCTGTTGTTGCTTCATACCCGTACTCCCCTGGAAGGGCAGATTCTGCTGACAGTGAAAGTCACCAAGGTTTGAGGTCTGCCAGGACTCCAAGGCGGGCTTCCCTGGTGGCTCAGTGGTAAGGAATCCGCATGCAATGCAGGAGTTTCAAGTTCGACCCCTGGGTCGGAAAGATCACCTGGAGAAGGGCATGGCAACCCACTCCAGCATTCTTGTCGGGGGAATCCCGTGGAGAGAGGAGCCTGGTGGGCTTCAGTCCAAGAGGTCGCAAGAGTCAGATACAACTAAGCGACTACACACACATATACAGCTTCAAGGGCACCAGAACACAGGTGAGCTCAGCGCTGGTGGTGGCTGCACGACATGTGATATACCTAATGTCCCTGGCTGTACTTTAAAACCGTGAACTTTATGTGTATTTTGACATAAAACATGAGCTCAGATGTCCTTCACCACTTAAGAGAAAAGTCCAGTGGCAAGGATTGCATGTTCTTGGTTATATTGAGATTAAACAGAGTAGAGTGACCATCAGTTGAAACACCATGGATCTGAATGTCACTAACACACCCAGCATCTCTAGTAATAAGTGTTGCAAAAGCTCCACTGAGTGGGGCAGTGAGGTAGAGTGCGGGGGACAAGCCCAAAGAAGGATAATTCTTCCCAGTTCATCTCATGGGCACCGACCAGTCTCTTACAGGGTGACTCGTGACCAGAAGAACTATCTTATTTAAGCATTTAAACATTTGACCGATTCCTAAGAAGTCAAAAATAAATGATCATAGATTTTAATTACAGAATACCCACCGATCACAATTATTCAGACATCACAAGTATACGTGAGATAACAGGGGGCGCCCCCCTCAGCTCTCCACCCCTATCCCATTCCTCAGGTTTAACAAATGTTGATGTATTAGATTCTGGTCTTTCAGGCTTTCAATTTCCCCCAATAGGTAAACCTATATAGCACCTACGCAAACACAAGGGAATTAACTTTTAAACACATACTCTCAAACAAATCTCGATTACCCTCCACGATGGCTCTACCTGAACTAACTGTATTTATCCAGGTCCCCAAGGACAGACTCCAGCCCTTGTCTGCTGTTCCTTGTTTTCTCTGCAGATTTCAGTCTCCCCCTAGCCCCCACATCTTGGGACAGCCTCCCTTTTTACAAGCCTCACCCAAGACTCACTTGCCAACGCTGAATTTAACTCTGACTCTTTTCACCTGGTCTGGGTGAGCTGTCCTGGGGAGAGGGAGGTGGTGCTATTATTATGTCCAACTTACAGATGAGCAAACTTCAGATGTGGCCTCAGAGGTGCTCATGGGCATCCTTCCTCGATGCTCAAGCCACCAGGCATCCTGCACCCAGAGCTCTGTACCCTCCCGTTCCATAAGCTCCCCTGTGGATCCACCAGGACTAGGTGGATAAGCTTTTCCTTTTCTCTTTTTAATATTTATTTATTTGGGCTTCCCTGGTGGCTCAGACTGAAGAATCTGCCTACAATGTGGGGGACCTGCACTGGATCTCTGGGTTGGGAAGATCCCCTGGAGAAAGGAATGGCAACCCACTCCAGTATTCTTGCCTGGACAATCCCATGGACAGAGGAGTCTGGCGGGCTACAGTCTAGGGGTCAAAAAGAGTTGGACACGACTGAGCGACTAACACACACACACACACACACACATACATGTTTACTTGGCTGAACTGGGTCTTAGTTTCAGCCCATGGGATCTTTGTCGCAGCACTGGGACTCTTTAGTTGCAGTACTCGGGGGTGAACCCGGGCCCCCTGCATTGGGAGCACAGAGTCTTAGCCACTGGACCACCCAGGGAAATTCCTAAACTTTTCCTAAGAGAATCAGATACTGTATTAAATATGGTGGACTTGTAAGTCCAAAGGTGTCTGTGGTACATACTCAATCTTGTCTGCTGTAACTCAAAAGTAACCACAAACAACAGGTAAAACATGGGCATGGGTATGTCCCAAGAAAACCATCCCCAACTAATTTGCAGGCTCCTGCTCCAGCATGAAACAGAATTCATATATTTATGAGGATGGAGAAGTTGTGTATGTGGGCAGAGCTTGCAAGAGTATTTTCTTGCTGGTGTCTTGACTCCCCTGTAAGACTGTAGAATCCTAAAGGGCAGAGCTTGGGGGTTATACTTCCTCTGAAATCTTAATATCTCATCCAGTGCTCCCTGATTCAGAAAACATCCAAACACACATGATGAGTTAAAGGAGCTGGACTGGATTATGTAAGTGACTTTGGCTTTAACGCAGAATTTAGTACAAGGGTACGATGTCTCTACTTTTAAAGGTTAAGCTATATGGCTATTTCACAACATGCTCTAAAATTTAATTAATGGATATGTGACTGCATAGGGAAGTATCTTTCAATAATAATAGGAATAGCTCAGTTCAGTTCAGTCACTCAGTCGTGTCCGACTCTTTGCGACCCCATGAATTGCAGCACGCCAGGCTTCCCTGTTCATTACCATCTCTCAGAGTTCACTCAGACTCACGTCCACTGAGTCCGTGATGCCATCCAGCCATCTCAACCTCGGTTGTCCCCTTCTCCTTCTGTCCCCAATCCCTCCCAGCATCAGAGTCTTTTCCAATGAGTCAACTCTTCGCATGAGGTGGCCAAAGTACTGGAGTTTCAACTTCAGCATCATTCCTTCCAAAGAAATCCCAGGGCTGATCTTCAGAATGGACTGGTTGGATCTCCTTGCAGTCCAAGGGACCCTCAAGAGTCTTTTCCAACACCACAGTTCAAAACCA
>SJYV01033191.1:0-26700 GCA_006410875.1 Neotragus pygmaeus
CTGATGTCAGTAAACAGCACAAAACGGGGATGGGTGACGGGAGGGAAGAATTACAGTAATGCATTTTCATGCTTAAAAAAAGGTTTTCTTCCCCCTCTCCCACTTGCTTTGTGAAACTTCTCACGAACAAAGGGCTATTCTTGTGCGTGACGGCTGGCCATATGTGATCTGCTTTCAGAGCTCAGGGTCCATGTGAAATCCCAGGGTGAAAAGGAAACTTGGCCGGAAAGCCTGGGGTGGCTGAAGGGAGAGCTGGCTCCTTTCTGTTTCTAAGGCATGCCACCAACCCAAACACAAGCAGCTGGAGTTCAAAGCAGCCCTCCTCGTGGGATTCTCCCCCGACGGAACTCAGAGCTAGCAAGTCTGTGCAAAGAAAGACTGCCAGAGTCCTCTAAGTCTGCAGGATTTAATAACTAGGTCTCCATCCTACATCATCTGTTCGGGATGACCCACTTAGACAATGTCCCCCACTGACAATGGCTTTCAGAGAGGTCTCTGGGAAGATGTTACGAGGCTTCCTGACATCTCTTTGCCCCTCAGTACAAGTTCCAGGGAAAAGCAGAGCTGCTACCTTACAATGATGTTTATAGAGAGCCAGCAGTCAGAACACTAAAGATTCACCATTTCTGTTCTCAGAACTGTTACTTTCTGATTTCTCTGCTTTCCTATCGAAGTTCATCAATTCAGATCCCCACACATGTGGTAGGAAAAAGTGTAATTGTCAGAAGTAAACATCAGCAGAAATCTTGGCCAGAAGTAGCTAAAGGATGTGGTCAGGCAAGATATAAAACTGGACAGTAATCCAGGTTACCCAAAAGAACTGAAAGGGAACCCAAACTGATATTTGTACATTAATGTTCATAGCTATTATGAACTATTCACATTAGCCAAAAGGTAGAAACATCCCAAGTGTCCATCAAAAGGTGACTGGATAAACAAAACGTGGTATACACACACACGAGTATTATTCAATCACAGAAAGTTATGAATCTCCAATGCATGCGTGCATGCTCAGTCGTGTCCGACTCCTTTTGACCCCATAGCCCGCCAGGCTCCTCTGTCCAGGGGATTTAATTTCAAAACATGCTACGATATGGCAAATTTGAAAACATTTTGCTACACAGAAGGAGCCAGGCAGAAAAGGACAAGTACTCTTTGATTTTTGTCTGGGATAATTAAAAAGGTCTGGAAAGATGGTGGTGATGGTTGTATAACATTGTGAATGTATTTAACACTACTGAGTTTTGCACTAACACGTGGTTTAAATGATGAAATTTTATGTTCTGTATATTTTCCCACAACTTTTTTAAAATTAGATGGTAAGACTCTCAGAAGCTGAGATTCTGTCTTAGCCGTCTTTGCACCTCTAGCATTTAGTATATTCCAAAGGGGCAACTTCACAGACGTCTGCCAAACAGACCACATATACAGTAGAATGGTTTTAAATTTAATGCTATAGCAGTTTATGAGGCACGCTGACCCAGGGTTCTGACATCTCAGGGTCTAAACCACATTAGAGCTATCATTCCAAGAATTCACAAAATGATCTCATTTGCAGAAATAAAAATTCATCCAGCTATATTTCTCCAAAAGCTTTATGTCCGTTGAGATTCTATACAAATTCACAGAGATTTTATTTCTCATCCCACAGAGGTGAACATTGGCATTATATTCCAGGTCATTAACAGTAACATTGAAACGGCCCCAGACCCACATCTACTTGGCGTAAGACAGAGGCAGCTATTGATAAGATTTGAAAGTCACCTGTGCAAAAAGGCACAGATTTGGAAGAGGTCTCTTGAGTAATTTTCCCCACAACCCTAAACTGAAGCACAAGGACTGCATTTATTCAACAAATATTTATTGAACACCTAATCTATGCTGTGCATGTGCTTAAGTCACTCAGTCGTGTCTGACTCTTGTGACCCCACAGACTGTAGCCTGGCAAGCTCCTCTGTCCATGGGATTCTCCAGGCAAGAACACTGGAGTGGGTTGCCATTTCCTTCTCCAGGGGATCCTCCCGACCCAGGAAACAAACCCAGGTCTCCTGCATTGCAGGCAGACTCTTTACCAACTGAGATGATAGGTGCCCACCATTCAAGGATGTGGTGTTTAGTGGATTTTCTCAGATTCTCAATCTGTGAAAATCAATCTAAACAGTTAGTTCATTTCTAAATCATTCCTGGCCAGAGGACATATTACTTAAAAAAAAATGTTCTGCTCACCAATTCCAATGTGTGTGTGTTTGAGCGGGGAGCAGAGGGCCCTTCCACCACCACCCTCCCCCACCGACAAGCAATTCTAGGACCCCAGCTAGACATCCTGCAGTTCAGTTCTGACATTATCTACCTGGAGAGAGCATCAGATCCCACATGTTAAGGGCTCAGTCCTACAAGACAGTTCCTGCTCCATTTCAAATGCCAACTGCAAGCCCAGATTAGTATCTGTGCTTTTGACCAACCAGCTATGGATCGAGATTCCATGACCCCCCCCACTGTTGCGCTCAATTAGCAGCTTAAAGAACCCAGGAAATCTTAACTACTCCCTAGATTACTGACTTGTTGGGAACAGGCGGATGGCAGAGATGCACAGGAAAGGGCGAGGTGCTTCCACGCCGTCTCCATGTGACTACTCCTGAATCTCCATGCGTTCACCTACCCAGAAACTCTCAGAACCCTGTCTTAGTGGTTTTTTATGGAAGTTCTATTACATACATGTGTTGTCTTGATTTGTCTGCCCCGTGTGTGTGTGTGCGTGCGTGTGTGTGGGTGCGCGCACACAGTCAGTTGCTCAGTCATATCTGGCTCTTGGTGACCCCATGGACTGACTGAGCCTGCCAGGCTCCTCTGTCCATAGGATTGGCCCCACAAGAATACCGAGGTGGGTTGACACTTCCTCCTCCAGGGGATCTTCCAGACCCAGGGACTGAACTGGCGTCTCCAGCATCTCCTGCATTGGCAGGAGCCCCCTGGGAAGCCCTTGTCTGCCCCATGATTCCCCTTAAAGAAACACACCTTCTGCCACTGCCTCCTTCTGCTCTGTGGTCCAGAGGAGTTGACATCCCTTCATTTCCAAGAGTGTGTGTAACCCAAGCCTGGCCAACAGAATACTCGGTCTTCCCCCCACATCCTCCCTCTGGAGCCATGACGGGTTAAGAGAACCAATCAGAGCCAAAGAGACTCCATCCTGAGACTGGCTGGGACTGAAAGGAATTGAGAAAATGGGATAAAAGCCTGGAGCTGCTGTCATCTTGATACCACAAGGAAAAGAGCCTGCCAAGAATAGAGCCAGCACAGAGGAAAACACAGCTGAATGGGGATGGCAGGACACTGATGATGTCATCTGAAACCCTGGATTCTGCCCTGCCTGAAATCCATCCTTGAACTTTTCAGTGATCTGAGCTTTTGATCCCCTTCATAAGCCAGTTTGAGTTATGAAGTCCTTGGCTTCTAGTAGCATTTCACCTCCCTTCAAAAAAAAAAAACATGACCTTTTCTCATTTTTACTATATTACTTTTACTAATTACAGTACTTATTATAAATTTCAGTTATTTTTAATATATTGTACAATTCATTATGACATTCTAATCCATTCATTATAACAGGAAGAAGCAACTAATTAGATAGTGCAATTTTCCTATTTATAAGTCTTTGAGGAAAGAATCAGGAAATGAGACCTTGCTTCTAATATCTCACTCAACCTTAAGCCTGGAAAGTGTCAGATACAGCTGTGTTATTTGTTACAAAATGGTTTGGCTCCATCTTCAGAAGTAAGAGTAAACTCACTACCAAAACACGCCAACAGAAATTCAAAACAAAATACAGAGATAACTAAACTGTTCTGTACTTTGTCTGCAACTGTATGCATTTGTCCAAACTCAACAATACAGCAAAAACAGTTTTCACTGTGTGTAAATAAAAAGTGAATGAATCTTAATCAATACATATGTTTTTATATATCAACAACACAAAACTGTCCAGGATCTGAAAAACCACAAGGATCACACACATTACTTTATATATCAGCACACATGAATCTGAAAAAGTTCTGAAAATGAAGTCATCTGTCTGGAATTAAGAGGGTATTTTGAACTCTGTATTATTAATCCTGGACAATACCTGATCTTTGTGAACTTGTGTGTAACTCCATGCTTCCTCTCCTTACTTCACTCTCACTAGAGGCGATATACAGATATTTCCCTCCACGTTTTGACTTGGACTAGGAGCAGCACGCAAATGCGGAAACTGTACCCCCAAGCCGTGCAGGGGCAGGATGCCTCGCCAGAAGTGGTTCTGAAAAGAAGCTCCTCTAATAGTTTTCAAACCCTAAGTTTTCAAACCATAAAGTGTATTCTTTCACTGGACCCCGATGTTGACCTACCTTGCCAACAGGTTCAAGGTCAGTGGCAAATAATTTGATCAGATTTGAAAGCTTGGCCTGTACAGCTTTCCTGTATCCAAAGCCCAGGAGCTGTATACGAAGCTTTCTGGCAATGCATCCACAATCATTACTAACTAGTTTAGAACTCATTATAGCATTAAATCATCAGGTTAAAAGCCCAGAGAACGTTCCCACTTAAGCATGCCTCCCTGAGAAGAGAAGTGCTATATAAATGGAAAGTCCTAAGGTATTACAGTAATTATGAGAGAAAGAGAAATAATTCACAGCAAAATTGGAACTTGACACCAAATAGCATTTTTGCAGCTATTTTGATTTGGTTTGTTTAAAGTTGCCCAGAGAAACACACCTTCAGCTGTTTAGAACTTTCCAGTGTCTGAAACGTCAGAGATGTGCCTTTTTCTTTCTGGATGACTCCAGTGCCTGGAGTTCAGAAAGGTAATTTTCCTAAAGAATAACAGGAAATGTGTCTTAGTGAGTCTGAAGCCCTAAAGGTGTAAGTTCCCTGGGCGGGCACCCAACAGAATCCCACAGTCAAAGCAGGCAACCCAGGAGACCTACCGTAAAGAGAGAAAAGAACATCCAGGTGGCAATCATGACCTTGACTCTCCCTCGGTTACGACCTGATCTTGGGAACCAGCTGCTTCTAAAGCTTTACCCCCGGTTTCCCTGTCCTCAGTCGGACGTCCAACGTAAGGACACAGCCCTCTGCAAGGTCACAGCATTTCAGGTGAAGCAGTACAGAGCTGGCAACCTGTGTATACACGTACCTGGTAGACACCGCCCCAGAAGAAGCGTACACACTGCAATGTGAACCGGCCCGACTTCTCCGGTTCAAAGGTACCGTTTGGAACCATGCTAGAGCCTTCAAGGGCAAATGAAACAGGAGTGTATTTATTTGTACACAGCTACTAATTATCGGATTACACTTTATCAGATCAATTATGATTCAAAAAATTCGAGCTGTGAGTTGCATTCAAAGGTAATGGGGTAACAGAGCCCTGGAGAGGCAGGGTATAGTTCCACTGTTTTGTTTTCGTTTTTTAAGTTCGGATGACTTATTTTATAATACAGACACCAGAAAGTGACCTTTAAGACGGTTTCCCTCTTGCAAAGCCATTGGCTCTGCACAGTAAGAAGGGTCACTGGACACTTGTTTACAGTAAAGACAAGTAACTCTATTAATTCAAACAAAGGAACCTTCACAAAGAGAGGAAGAAAACTCGTTTAGCAAAGTGGCAGGCACAAAAAGAGACGAGCCCTTCATGAAAAGTGAGACAAAATGAAGTCAAGACAGAGATGCTCCTGTTAATGGGGCAGGAATATAATTCTTGCCAACTAAGACGCGAGAGTCAAAAATCCTACGTTTTAATCGGCTATACCCCAATACAAAATGCTTTTGGTATTAAAAAAAGTAAAATAAAAATTTCAAAATCCTACTTTTACTGAGAACTACCATTAAGGAGGATTAAAAATAAACCACAAACCAAAAAATACTGTCATCCTGTTTTTAAGAGATTTGGGAGAGTAACATGGCAAGTTATATTCTCGGCCTCAGTCAGAATGGCTAACTCCCTGCTTCTAAGGCCAGGGGGCAGCCCCTCACCCACCGGCCACCAGAGTCAACCAGTACTTCTCACTGAGTCAGGACTTGCTATATTCTTGCCCTATTTTTTTAAATTGGACGATAATTTCCTTACAGTGTTGTGTTGGTTTCTGCCACACAACAATATGAATCAGCCAGGAGTAGACCTATGTCCCCTCCCTCTTGAACCTCCTCCCCACCCCTTCTAGGCTGTCACAGAGCCCCGGGTTAAGCCCCCGGTGTTAAGCACCAGTTTTCCACTAGCTATCTAGCTTACATATGGCAAAATATCTGTTTCAGTGCTACTCTCTCAATTTATCCCATCCTCTCCTTCCTGAGCTGTGTCCACAAGTCTGTGCTCTATGTCTGAGTCTCTGTACCTGGCCCGCAAAAAGGTTCATCAGTATCATCTTTCCAGATTCCATATACATGTGTTAATATACAACATCTGTTTTTCTCTTTCTGACTTACTTCACTTTGTATAAGAGGCTCTAGTTTCATCCACCTCAACAAACTGACTCAAATTTGTTCCTTTTTATGCCTGAGTAATATTCCATTGTATACATGTACCACAACTTCCGTATCCATTCACCTGTCAATACCTTGCCCTATTCTTCAACAGGATCTTTTCTCAAGCAGTTTTACCTGCTTTATAACATCTCTAAGATCATTTTCATTCTCCTTTAAAAATTCTATCGGACAAATCCTATCTTGACTTCAACTCCAATTTCAACAAGTGAAATGAAAAGAGGTGGTTCTTTGAGATACACTTGCTCTTCTGCCAGTAATCTCTTTTCCCTTTCTCCTCAGACATCACAGGTTCATTGATTTGAGGGGCTTGTTTGAATAATGTTCTATCAACACATTTAAGCTGGTTGGGGGGAGGGGAAGACTCAGAGATAGGCTAGTTCAATGCCATACCCAACCCATGGTGGTCCTACTCCAGGATCTCAATTCTGATCTCAATTCTTCTTCCTTCTAAGACTAACAGTCCCTTTCCCCTGAATGTTCTTGCTCTAGCTCAGCTCTGCCCAATGTTTCTGCAATGATGGAAAAATTGTATATCCTCTGTGTCCAATATGGTAGCCACTAGCCATATTCTGGCTATTGACTACTTAAATGTGGCCAGTGTGACTAAGGAACTGACCTTTTAATGTCATTTAACTAATTTAAATGCAAATTTGAATAGCTACATGTGGTCAGTGGCAATCAGATAAGACTGCGCAGCTATAGCTCTTCACTTGTGCAACCTCAGCCCAAAGGCTGGGGTGGCCGCCCCTGATCACCCCACACTCCCTTTTCTTCTCTTCTCGGCACTTATTAACACCTGAAATGATTCTGCCTGTTTGCTTGGTATTGTTTGCGTCCCTCCTTAAAATGCAAGGTCCCTGATGACAGAAACCTTGCCTGACTCTCTGCTGCCTCTGCAGAACTACCCAGAACAGTGCCTGGCACAGAGCGCACACTCTGTAAATATGTGCAGAGTGAATGAATGAATGAATCAATGCACTGGCCCAGGTGCTTCCTTCCTTGAGGGAATGGAAAAAGAAGGAAGTCCACCCACCTTGGTGAGTGAATTGTGAATTGCTTTATCAGAACTTTCACCTATGGAACCATGTTACACAGATCATCCAGAGCAGCCAGCTGTGCATTCAAACGATAAGGAGGTAAAGGAGCCTCCAACCAGGATCACAAAGTTGGAGACTTGGAGGCCATAGTCTTGGGATCCTTCAAGAACAGACAGGAAGCTCCTCCCATGGAGGAGAAGAGCCACCTCTGATGAAACGTCTGCAACTCTGAAGACCCACATCATTAGTGCCAGTTCTTGTGGGAATGAGCTGTGTCAGCTACTGAGCATAGGGTGCTGATCAAAACAGACAGGATCCCCCATCCTGTGGGTGCTCACCTCCTCTGGAAGAGAAGGACACATCAGCAATACTAGGATGATGCATTACCTCTGAGACTCCGTGAGGGGGGCTTGGATGAAAGCACAAAAGGAAAAGAGATACTTCACTCAGTCTGGGGTAGTCAGGGAAGGCTTCCTGGAAGATTTGATTAATCTAAATCTTGAGGGGGACAGAGTTAGGGGTACCATAGTGGTATGGGTTAGGGGTTAGATGTAACAGGTTACTGGGGAATGGCTATTCCAGCCAGGAAGAATAGCAAGAGCCAAGACACTTAGGTGTCAATGGCAAAACTGTAAACACTCTGTAACACTTTTACTGGTGTGTAAAGGGTAACAAGAAATAAGACTAGAGAAATGGGTGGAGGATGACATCACAGGTCATACAGGCCTTGAATGCCCAGGATTGAGTTTTATTCTTAGAGCAATGGGCAAGGGACTTTAAGGAGAAGGATGAAATGACTATCTGCTCTTTAATGATCTTCACGATCCTAGAGATGTATTGGTAGTGAAGGAATTGGAAAGGAGTGTGACACTTGAGACATGTATACTGTGTAGAATAGGGTATGGAAAATACTGCCAGTGTGTCCAGAAGCCTGATACTGTCAAGTGGGCCAAAAGACCAGCTGCCAAGGCAGGCTGATGCAGTCACAGCCTTTGGGACGACTTTACAGCCGAATGCATGTCCATGCAAACACACACATCTATGGGGGTCATGGGCCTGACCATGGTACGACAGGGATAATCCGCCCAGCAAGAAACACCATCTTGGAAGGTCAAGGAACAGCCAAGTTACTCTCTGCAGCTTTGCAAGGGACTGTCTCTAAGTGGGACTGATTGCTTCAGAGGCAAATTCATCTACTTAGATAATAGATCTACTTATTGAGAGCTGACTGTGTGCTAGGTACTCTTCCAAACACAATCTCCTTCAATAGTCACAATAATAAATGCACCTCTTAACAAGACTAAAGATCCTTTATGCTGCCCACACAGCTACATTGTGATTGTTTTCCTTTTTGCTATTTTTAAATATTTTTAATCTTCATTAGATAAAAAGGCACAGAGCAGGCACATGGTTTTTAAAAATCAAATGGCAATAGAGGGGTTAAACTGTTCCAAAAGTTGATTCACTGCCTCCCATCCCTTAGTGTTGTATGACTGTCAACCCTTTAGAGTTGTTTCTTACATTATTTGCCAAACTTTTCTAAATGGTATCTTATGTTGCTGTTTTATATTTATTTTCAATTGGAGGATAATTGCTTGACAACATTGTGTTGGTCTCTGCTATACATTACCATGCATCAGCCATAGGTGCATATGTCCCCTCCCTCTTGAACTTCCCTCCCACCTCCCACCCCTTAGTTTGCTTATTTATCAGTTTTAAACATTATCTGTTGACTTCCCTTGTACTTGTTCTCCCGATATTTTTATTTACTTCATGAATTTTGGTTAATCCTTCCTCAGTCTTCATATTACTAGAGTCATGTGAAATGTGAAACTCTTCCCACAATTCCAGAAGTTCTGTAAAGCCTCCCAATCAGTTCAGTTCAGTCACTCAGTCATGTCCGACTCTTTGAGACCCCATGAATTGCAGCACACCAGGCCTCCCTGTCCATCACCAACTCCCAGAGTTCACTCAGACTCGCGTCCATGAGTCCGTGATGCCATCCAGCCATCTCATCCTCTGTCGTCCCCTTCTCCTCCTGCCCCCAATCCCTCCCAGCATCAGAGTCTCTTCCAATGAGTCAACGCTTCTCATGAGGTGGCCAAAGTACTGGAGTTTCAGCTTTAGGATCAGAAAATGTATCCACTGGACTGTGTTCCACAGCTCTTCAACCTCCTGCTCCCCTCTTGCCTGGTTGATGGCTAGGCTTCACTTTGCAGGATCCCTGGTTTTTTGTACACTGCCCGCTTTTTTAATTTGCTCCCTTGTTTTACTGGAGCATATCCTCCCGTACCTCTCTCCATCCTCAGTATAATTTTAGTCACTATTTTATTACAGTTATATAAGCACATGATTTAAAGTGCCTAATAGTTCTACGGATTTTATTCAATGCCTTAGCTCCATCCCTCCACTTCCCTCTAATTCTTTCTCCCAAGAAGTAAACGTTTTAAGTTCTTTTAGATAATTTTCGGTAATAATTTTTGATAGCTTCTTTGCAGTGTCTCAGTTGCTGGCACTATTTATTGACTTCCCGATATAGAAAATAAGGATCTATGTCCCCACCACATAAGTGTACCTTTCCCATGTCCCTACTTTCCCACCATGTGCTCAGTTGATCAGTCGGCGTCTAACTCTTTGCAACCTCATGGACTGCAGCTTGCCAGGCTCCTCTGTCTATGGGATTTTACAGGTGAGAATACGGGAGCGGGCTGCCCTTACCTTCTCCAGGGGATCTTCCCGAGACCCAGGGGTCAAACCCATGTCTCCTGTCTCTCCTGCATTGGCAGGTGGATTCTTTACCATCTAAGCCATCAGGGAAGCCCATCCTTCCAGTATAATCATACCAAAAATTTTAAAGATCAATATTATCATGATTACATAACACTACCTTCAGGTGAGCCATGTGGTAAAGTATGATGACTTTTCTGAATATCTTACTGTTTTCTCCAAAAGTGATAATAATCCTTTGCCCCCTTTACTTAGTATTTTATATATTTCTCAGTAGTTCAAGCCCCAAATTTTAACCATATCTTTATCAGATATTCTATTAATTCCACCTTGGGAAAGAAATCACTTCCTGAGTCTGCTGACACATTTTGGGAGCAGAGCTGTGAGTTCCCACAGGCAGCTTCTAGAAATTTCCTTTGCCTCTTTCATACCGGATCTCCTATTTCCTGCTTCACTTGTAGGTTTCTCTCCTGGTTCACTCTTTTATTTCAGTGAACCACCTCCCTCCAGCTGGTTCCTGAAAAACTTGTATGTGTGACAATGTCATTATTCTACCTTCACACTTGATTCAGAGTTTGGCTGGATAGAAAAGTTCTAGCTTTTATTTTCTTCCAGACTATTGAAGGCAGTGCTCCGTAGCCTTCTAACTGCCAGCACTGCTGTTGAGATGTGAAGAGACCCATCCCTGATCTTTGCATGTGATCAACTTTTCTTTAACTCCTGGAAGACAATAGGATCTTCTCTTTGCCACCAATGAATTCTTAAATAAAACTTTGGAGGACAGAAAGCAGACACATAAGTAATTAAAAAAACACAAAACTTTGCAGACCTGACAGGATCCTAAGCTGTCTTTGGGGGAGGCTGAGAGCCAAACAATTCATATGAAGACTGCAGAACAGACCAGGCCTCCTATTTTAACTAAACGTCTCCTTCACCTTGGTGCCCAAAACTGTATTCCTATCGTCTCCTTCCCTGTTGTCCTCAGGCTTGTGGATTTATGCCTTCATAAAAATTGCCTTAAGTGAAAGAAGCCAGCCACAAGAGGACAAATACCAGTGATCCCAGTTACACGAGGGACTTGGAGGAGTCAAATTCATAGGGGACAGAAAGGAGCTGATGGTTGCCAGGGGCTGGAGGGAGAGAGGGATGGGGAATCTGAATATAACGGATACAGAGCTTCAGTTTGAAAAGATGAGAAAGTTCTAGAAAAGGATGGTAGTGATGCTTGTATAACAATGAGAATGTATTTACCACTAAACTGCACACTTCAAAATGGTTAAAATGGGAAATTTGATGTTACACGTTTTACCACAATAAAGTAAAAATACAGTAATACCTCCCTTTGAAAGGTTTTGTTTGGTTGGGAGCAAAGGGAGATGCATGAGTTCAATCCCCTCTTGTTATGCAGAAGTCTTCTGCAGATAAGATTTTTTTTTTTTAACAATTCCATTCTTTAGGGCAGATCAGTAGTTTCAAACCTTAGGATAAGAAGAATTATTTTAGGGGCTACAGACACAAAGCCTTGTGTTTCTTCTATAGATTGTACTTCATGAGTGATTCCAGGGGTTCCTTACTTACCACACAACGCCTCTCCCTTTAGAGTCTGACCCTCCCATATTAAGATATTACCTTTGGCCATATTAACAAAAATGTAAAACCAAGAGCCAGAGAAGTGATATTCTAGAGTAGGACACAGGTTCCTTTCTTGAACCATATGTTAAGAAGGTTAAGGTTGGTGGCAAAGGGCTTTAGCTACCAAATGAAATACAGATAGAAGAAGGAGCCATGATGGAGAAGGCTTGGGTGGGTTGGAGCATGAAAACATTCCTTCAGATCTCTAATATCCGAACTGCACAGACTCGGTGAAACTCCCCACACTGATGAAGCGCAAGAAGAGAAGCCGATGTGAGGTTCCAGTTCATACAGGGGAGGATTTTCTGTCACCAGGGCACTGTCCAAATAAAGCCTGGATGACCACTGGAAAATCAGGCTCTGGCTGTTGGCAGAAAGACCGTTTGGGAAGGGGATGCTGGGACTGGACTCGCTGCCCTTTAAGAGCCCTTTCAGTCCTGGGATAGTCTGTGGAAAGGGTCATGTCCACAGACCATAAGCCCCAACTGTAAACAAATGCTGTGCCCCGCCAAGCCAGGTAGTAAATATGGTGTGCTCTATTTTAAGAACATAATCCACTAAGAAAAACAGGTTCCTAAGAAAAGGAATATATGATTACAGGCAACATACAAGCCGCAGTTCTAGTCCACCCTTGCCTTTCCAAAATTTCTCTTTTTAACAATGTGAACCTCCGAATGCAAATGACAGTAATTCTCGACGAAATGCTCTCATGCAAATCAATGTTTCCCCTGAGAAAAATATCATTGGCTTCATTACTTTCCATCAAAAGGAAAACCTTCAACCTAAGCTAGTATGGTTGATTTTCCAAAACAGATATCTTCTAGAAGGCTTTGGAAAAGTAAGCAAATAGAGTGTCACAAGAATCACCTTTTCTTATTTATTAAAAGGTACACAGTCTTTCTGCAACACTCCCAAAGCACTTTCTGCATGTTATCAGGTTGAAGCAGTATTTCTTTCTACTTCCTGCATTCACTTTGTTTTTCAGTTATTTTTTAAGTTTTAGTCCCTTTTAAAAACTGAAGTATAATTGAGTTACAGTGTTGTATACGAAGAACTCCCTGGCAGTTCAGTGGTTAGGTCTCTGCACTTTTACTGCGAAGTCCTGTTAGTTTCAGGGGTACAGCACAGTGATTCAGATACATAAATAAATATAGAAGCTTTCAGGTTCTTTTCCCTTATAAGTTGTAAAATATAAAGTATAACTCCTTGTGCTGTACAGCAGGTTGCATTCACTTCTTTTTTTCAATGTACCTTCCATTTCATCTCTGGATAGACACAAAATAACACAACCACAGACTCTTAAACTTTCTGTTTACTGGTTTCCTGAGCTCAAAATACTTTCAATATTCAGCCTATGCGATTCGTTCTAAGTTACCAGCGAGCACAGCTTTTGCAGACAGAGGGATCAGAAAAATGACTGGGGAAGACAGTGCTCTAAATACACGCTTCCCACATGCAATCATAACTACTATGTGTGCTAAGCACACAGGCTATACTGTGCTCCCATCTCTTACTCTAGCTGACATCACATCTCTTATGATTTTGATTATCTAAAACTGTCAATCTTCTTGGCAACTTCTATAGAAGCTTTTCTTAATGGTATAAAATCTAAAAATGAAAACTGATGGATTATATGACTTCCCCACTCCCTAACTGGTTTTTTTTTTTTCCTGTTCTAAAAACAGAAGCCACTGACGACCTTGCCTGCCAGTATGCCAGGGACTATCACTGGTCTCCCTTCTGGGACGCAGCAGGTCAACACTAGCGATGAATCACGTGCTTCTATCCCCGGGGCTGCCCAGCACAGTGCCTTGCATATGGTAGCTGTCAGAATGTTGGGTTCATGAAACTGAATGACGAAGAGAGGGAGACGAAAGGTACTTTTTGAGATCGGGAACCTCCATCTCCCAATCCAAGTCACCATCTATCTCTCCCCGTAGGCAACAAGAGCAGAGACACGCACAGATCGGTGTTGTGCGTCCCCCTAAAATGGAGCAGGACAAGCTGTCCATCCAACGGCCGGACCACAGGGATTCTGTCCGTGTCTTTTCCATACAGTTCCTCACAGGAAAACCAAAATAAACTGATAATTAACCTAACATCTCAGTATGAAGATTAAAATAAGCTACATAGAGGAATCTCCTGGCAGTCCAGTGGTTAGGACTTAAAGCTTCCACTGCAGGGGTCACAGGTTTAAGCGCCAGTCAGGGAACTAAGATCCCACAAGTCGCATGGCCAAAAATAAAATTTTAAAAAGCTACGTGTTTTCACTCCCTGCTGTACAACAGGAAGGTATTATTCGCTGCCTTTCAAATGAAATGCTGACCGCAGCCAGGAGATTCTGTGAGACTTCCATCAAATTCTACAAACGGGAAATGATAAATCTTGGCAGGCTGATACAGAATAATCATTGAAGGCAACAAAGCATTGATTTTAAAAGCAAACCTCCTTATTCAGCCATGGTTGGACTGTCCAGGGAAATATTTCAAATTAAGTACGCAAATTTCCTAAAACAAGCTGTCATATGGGGTTGCTTTCATGGATCAAATACAAATAAATGCACTGGCCTGAGGGTCAAGAGGCCGCCACTACCATTTTCCACACCACAAGAAATATTCTTGGAGCAAACCCCATGTGTATCCACAAGCTGGTTCTTATCTCTGTCACAGAGTAGTTATTTACTTTTGAAAGAACAAATGTGTCTTCAGCCCTTACTTTTTAAATTATTTGAGTCAACAATAGTGTAAGAGTGCAAATGAGACAGTCTTCTAATTAAAACAAAAGCAGTCTAAATCCCCAAGGAAAGTTTTTATTAAAAAGAATACATTTGAATCAGTTCTAATGAGGGGGATGAAACTGGAGCCTGTTATACAGAGTGAAGTAAGCCAGAAAGAAGAACACCAACACAGTATACTAACACATACATATGGAATTTAGAAAGATGGTAATGATAACCCTCTATGCGAGACAGCAAAAGAGATATTTAGAATGGACTTTTGGACTCTGTGGGACTCTGTGGGAGAGGAAGAGGGTAGGATGATTTGGGAGAATGGCATTGAAACATGTATACTATCATGTAAGAAACGAATCGCCAGTCTATGTTCGATACAGGATACAGGATGCTGGTGCACGGGGATGATCCAGAGAGATGATATGGGGTGGGAGGTGGGAGGGGCTTCAGGACTGGGAACTCATGTACACCCGTGGCTGATTCATGTCAGTGTTTGGCAAAACCAATACAGTATTGTAAAGCAAAATAAAGTGAAAAGAAAATATTAAAGAAATAAAAATCACCGTCACTGCAAGAGAATGAAAATCAAACAGCCAACTGATACCTAATGCTATGAATATCTAAAAAAAATTTTTGCATAAATTTGCAGATAAGAATTCTTTTCCCAATCTGCTTTTTATGTCATTTCAGAATGACATGCTGCAAAAACAAAATTAAAAATTCACAGATGCTAAATATACCATGATCTTTTAAAAAATATAGGCATTTACAACTTTAGAAAAATTCTCCATAGGAAAATATGAACTGATAGAAGAAATTCTCATTGTATTTGACAAGCAGTGGTGGCCCTAGTGGCAAAGATCTCACCCGCCAATGGAGGAGACATAAGAGACTCAGGTTCCATCCCTGGCCCCTGGAGGAGGGCATGCCAACCCACTCCAGTATTCTTCCTTGGAGAATCCCATGGACAGACAAGCCTGGTGGGCTGTAGTCCACGGGGTCTCAAAGAGTCAGACAAAACTGAAGCAACTTAGCATGTTTGCACGCATGCACTCATGTATCTACTAAGTGCCAGGCCTAAGCCACTGGTGCCTTTCTCAAGATATCCAAGGATTCAAAAAAGATTCTTACGTGGCCAACATAATGAAATCCCCTTCCCCTACCACCATCTCCAGAAGTATACTGACTGTCTAAATCAGGGGTTGATTAAGAAAAAACTGCCCATGCAGGAACTAAATCTGGCTGCTATGGGTTCTTGTAAATGCCATTTTATTGGAACAAAGCCACGCCCTTTTATGTACATATTGTCTGTGGCAGTTTTCACGTTCTAAAGGCAGAGCAGAGGTCTGTAATTGCAACATTGACCACATGGCCAGCAAAGCCTAAAATATTTACTGCCTGCTCTTTACAGAAACATTTGCTGGTGCCTGGGCAATATCAAGACATATCCTGGGGTTGATTCAACATTTGCCCAAACACATTTGGACTTCCGGGTATAGTTATGAAACAGGCAGCAGATCTCAGGAACAAGAGCCCTGAACTGTGAGTCAGAGAACAGAGATGTCCTCCCGGCCTTGCACACACAGCCTTGGCAGCTCACAGCTCAGTTTCTCAGCCTAGGGTTTCCCATCTATCTAAGGGAAGAACTAAAACCTGCCTTACCCACCTCACAAGATGTGAAAGTGATTTTGCCAGTGCATAGCACAGCCGCAGGGTGAATGTAAGGTCGCAATAAGCATAAAAGTGAACACTGAATTCGGGCTTAGAATGAGCCCCGCTAGGAGCTCTCTATGTTATCTCATCTAGTCCACACAACTACCCTATTAGATGGGTACCACTATGATCCCCCTTACAAAGGAATGAAGGCTCAGAGAGGTTAAGGGATTGCCCACTGTCACACAGTAAGTGGTAAGGTAAGACTCAAACCCAAGAGTCAGACTCCAGAGTTTATGTTGTTAATTACCAAGAGCACTGTTTCTCAAAATTGACTGACGGCTCGCCACCAAATCTATTCACTTCATAGAACAAAGGTCTATTAGCATCATTACTGAGACAAGTGCCATCATACCGTCTGTATGACTGCCTTGAAAGTGCAAGTGAAGCTCAATCGTGTCTGACTCATTGTGACCCCATGCACCAGTTCATGGAATTCTCCAGGCCAGAATACTGGAGTGGGTAGCCCTTCCTTTCTCCAGAGGATCTTCCTAACCCAGGGATCAGACCCAGATCTCCCACATTGCAGGCGGATTCTTCACCTTACTCATGTGCTAAATGTTAAGAATTGCCCATACAATAAACATTCAAGCTTTATTTATACAGGCAGTGGAAGGGGGACCCAACAAAGATACAGGTATCTTACCTCAATAAAAGCCACGATCAGTTTCAAATGAACAAGCAACCCAGAACAACTGGCTTGCCTACACACTCAGAAACAGCTTTGGTGACCTTGTCTTCTCTATACTTCTAAACATGTGCGCATAATTTAGTACCTTGAATTCTTACGTAACACAGCCCATCTAACAGAAATGTAAGAGAAAACTTAAAAAACATTAACAACATAAAATATATTCCATAGGTACCCATGTGGTTTTTTATTGCTCTTTTCCCTCTTCTGAAAAGCAATTTGGAAACACGTTCATACCCAAGCCAATTTACCCAGCATTTTCTTTTCTTTTTTTAAAAAAAGAAACCAAGCAGTTTTTTTTTTTTTTTTTTTTTCTCATTAGAGGGTAATTTACCCAGCATTTTCATTTCCAGGATTTCATTAGACAAAAATAATGAGGAATGCTTACAAAAGCTTTAAGTATAAGGCTGTTCACTGCAATATTATTTATAAAGGCAAACATCTGGAAGCCATCAAACCACCCAACATAAACCATTATCTAAATAAATTTCAACAGAATATTTTGTAGCTGTGACCATGTGTAAGGGACACTGCCTGTACTCTTCACAAATGTCAATGTCAAGAGAAGGGCTGAAAAACTTTTCTTGATGAAAAGTGGCTAAGGCGACACGACATCTAAATGGTCCTGAATTGGATCCTGGTTTTGAGGCTAAAAAAATATTGCTACAAAGGGCATTTTGGAGAAAAACTGACAATATATAAAAATGGAGTTTACATATTAGTTTGTATCAATATCAAATTTCCTGAATTTTCAAACTTTATTTTGATTATATAAAATAGCATAAAAGAGCATGAGGTCTGCATCTTATTTTTAAATAGTTCAGAAAAAGGAGTATTAAAACTAATATCTAAATCTGTATTAAAAAAAATAGTCACTCAGTCGTGTCTAACTCTTTGTGACCCCATGGACTATAGCCACCAGGCTCATCTGTCCATGGAATTCTTTAGGCAAGAATACTGGAGTGGATTGCCATTTCCTTCTCCAAGGGATCTTCCTGACCCAGGGATCGAAACTGAATCTCCCCCACAGAGCGGCAGATTCTTTACCATCTGAGCCACAAACTCCCAAATATGTATAATAATACATTATATATGTAAATTCATATATACATGAATATGAAGACAAAGTAACTATGAAAAAGTTGGCTCAACATTCAGAAAACTCAGATCATGGCATCTGGTCCCATCACTTCATGGGAAATAGATGGGGAAACAGTGTCAGACTTTATTTTTCTGGGCTCCAAAATCACTGCAGATGGTGAGTGCAGCCATGAAATTAAAAGGTGCTTACTCCTTGGAAGGAAAGTTATGACCAACCTAGATAGCATATTCAAAAGCAGAGACATTACTTTGCCAACAAAGGTCCATCTAGTCAAGGCTATGGTTTTTCCAGTGGTCACGTATGGATGTGAGAATTGGACTGTGAAGAAAGCTGAGCACCGAAGAATTGATGTTTTTCAACTGTGGTGTTGGAGAAGACTCTTGAGAGTCCCTTGGACTGCAAGGAGATCCAACCAGTCCATTCTGAAGGAAATCACCCCTGGGTGTTTATTGGAAGGACCGATGCTGAAGCTGAAACTCCAGTACTTTGGCCACCTCATGGGAAGAGTTGACTCATTGGAAAAGACCCTGATGCTGGGAGGGATTGGGGGGAGGAGGAGAAGGGGACAACAGAGGATGAGATGGCTGGATGGAATCACCAACTTGATGGACGTGAGTCTGAGTGAACTCCGGGAGTTGGTGATGGACAGGGAGGCCTGGCGTGCTGCAATTCATGGGGTCGCAAAGAGACGGACACGACTGAGCGACTGAACTGAACTGAACTTTGAGAAATGTTAACAACTGGTGAGTGCAACATGAAAACTCTTTATATTAGTCTTGCAACTCTTTTCTAAGCTGAAAATTATTTTAAAATGAAAAACTTTTAAAATGTCTGACAAACCTCTGAGGTTTGACAGAAAACAACAAAATTCTATAAAGCAATTACCCTTCAATTTAAAAATAAATAAATTTTTTAAATGTCTGAAATTTTGTTAATGAGAAATTGCTTATGCTAAAATGAATAAAAACACTAGGATATAAAAGTAGTGTTTTTTTGGTATTTAATATTTTTGAATTTGTAGTAAAAACTATATATTCAGTCAGACATCTCAAGAATGGGTACAGTTTAAAAATATATACATTAGAAATAAATAAGCCTAAATATTACCAGTGGCCTGTGGTTTCTGAGTGGTGATATTCTATTTGAACTTTATTTTCTTCTTATTGTTTTATACTTCTTGTGTATCTACAGTTTTTATAGTAGTATTTTGATAATCAGGAGAATAAGTATTATAGGTAAATTATAAGCTTATATGAATTACATATACATCTAATCAGGCTTAATACTTCATGTCAGAGGAATTTGAAGATAAGACCTAAACAGATTAAATACTGTTTACAGCAGCAATTTCACACTAGTAAATTTTACAACATATTTGAAATTACTTTCCACTCAAATCTCAGAAAAGCGGGGGCAGACTACAGGATCAGTGCATGAAAACACTGGCACTCCCAGCCTCAGCTAGAACTTTCTCAAGCTTGTGAGACTGACAGAAGAAATCCCTGTCCCCTTCTAGTTCATCTCCTGCAATAATATCTGTTACCTTAAGACATTACTAGAATGTATGTGTATGTAATTTTTTTTCTAAACCATTGGAGCCAATTGTAAACCTAAGGCTCATTATTCCCAATATTTCAGTGTACATTTCCTAAAAATAAGGACTTTGTCTTTTTTTAACCTATGTAGCCACAGTACAGCTTCCAAATCATGGAATTAACACTTACAGAATCCTACCATCTAGACTTTCACAGTTATCTCAGTGATGTTGTTATCAATAAAATGGTTCAATCTAGGGTCCCATGTGGCATTAATTCTCATGCTTCTTTAGTCTCCTTCAATTTGGGGCAGTTTCTTGGTTTTTCATAATCTTGATGCTTAAAAAAAATTACAAACCAGTTATCTCGTTGAATGCTCTTCAGTTTGGCACTATCTGATATTTTCTCACGGTTAGATCCAAATCACTGGTTTTTGTAGGAAGAGCACAGAAGTGATGCTGTTTTTCTCTTGCTCATTTCATTGGATGGTGATCAATGTCAGCTTGTCTAATTACTGATGGTGTTAAATTTTAATTTGTGACTATGGTGGTGTCTGCCAGGTTCCTCCACTTTGTATTTACTCTGTTCCCTCTGTAATTAATATGTATTTTGTGGAGAGATACATGAAGCTATATAAACACCCTGATGGAACAATAGGACAGTTACAAGTTTATGCTAAGTAGCAATCAATTTACCCTTCAGAAAAAAGTGAAAACATCTCGATAATATATTTGCTAGTTACATTTAAGAAATATAGTACCTCTCCCCCCTCCAAATTGTTTTCAGGACCTAAACAGAGAAAAGACTTTTAAGGGAAATTTTTTATATAGAAGTGATGATGTCTGGCTGTGAACCCAAGTCCCTGGACAAACTGTGAAAACTTAATATTATTTGCCCTTTAGTTCTATCCTTGGAGCTGGCATCTAAAATACATTCTTTTTGAAAAAAAGTAATTTTATTGAAATATAGTTGATTTACAATGCTGTGTTAATTTCTGATGCTGCTGCACAGCAAAGTGACTCAGTTAGACACATTCTTTTTCATATTCTTTTCCATTATAGTTTATCACAGACTATAATTCCCTGGGCTATACATTAGGACCTTGTTTATCCTTCCTATATGTAATAGTTTGCATCTGCTAATCCCATACAGAAGATGAGGTGGTTGGATGGCATCACCGACTCAATGGACATAAATTGGTGATGGACAGGGAGGCCTGGCGTGCTGTGGTTCATAGGGTCACTAAGAGTTGGACACAACTGAGCGACTGAACAGAATGGAGCTGAATCCCNTCCCATACAGAGGATGAGGTGGTTGGATGGCATCACCGACTCAATGGACATGAATTGGTGATGGACAGGGAGGCCTGGCGTGCTGTGGTTCATAGGGTCACAAAGAGTCGGACACAACTGAGCGACTGAACAGAATGGAGCTGAATCCCAAACTCCCAATCATTCCCTTCTCCATTTCCATCCCCAGTGGCAAGCACAAATCTGTTCTCTACATTGGGAAGTCTATTTTTGTTTCATAGATAGGTTCAATTTGTGTTATATTTTAGATTCCACATACAAGTGATATCATATGGTATTTGTTTTTCTCCTCTGACTTACTTCATTTAGTATGATAATCTCCAGGTCCATCCATGCAGCATGCAAATAGCATTACCTCATTGTTTTTAATGTGTTAGTAGCTCAATCGTGTCCAGCTTTTTGTGACCATAGCCTGCCAGGCTCCTCTGTCCATGGAATTCTCCATGCAGAAATATTGGAGTGGTTAGCCATTCCCTTCCCCAGGAGATCTTCCCAACCCAGGGATCAAACCTGGGTCTCCTGCATTGCAGATAGATTCTTTACCATCTGGGCCACCAGGAAAGCCCTCTTTTTAATGACTGAGAAATACTCCACTCCAGTTAGAACCAGACATGGAACAATGGACTGGTTCCACGTTGGGAAAGGAGCACATTAAGGTTGCATATTGTCACCTTGCTTATTTAACTTATATGCAGAGTACATCATGCAAAATGTCAGACTGAATGAAGTACAAGCTGGAATCAAGACTGCCGGGAGAAATATCAATAACCTTAAACATGCAGATGATATCACTCTTATAGCTGAAAGTAAAGAGGAACTAAAGAGTCTCTTGATGAAAGTGAAAGAAGAGAGTGAAAAAGTTGGCTTAAAGCTCAACATTCAAAAAATGAAGACTGTGCAACACATATACTAAATTGAAATTCAGAGAAGATTAGTATGGCCCCTGCACAAAGATGACATGCAAGTTCGTGAAGCATTCCACATTTTTACGTTTGACAGAAAACACAAAATTCTGTAAAGTCATTATCTTTCCATTAAAAAATAAATAAATAAATAAATAAAAGATAATGGCATCTGGCCCCATCACTTCATGGCAAATAGATGGAGAAACAATGGAAACAGTGACACACTTTATTTTGGGGGGCTCCAAAATGACTGCAGATGGTGACCGCAGCCATGAAATTAATAGATGCTTGCTCCTTGGAAGAAAAGCTATGACCAACCAACACAGCATATTAAAAAACAGACGTTACTGACTAAGGTCCATATAGTCAAAGCAATGGTTTTTCCAGTTGTCATGTATGGATGTTAGAGTTGGACCATAAAGAAAGCTGAGCGCTGAAGAACTGATGTTTTTGAACTGTGATGCTGGAGAAGACTCTTGAGAGTCCCTTGGACTGCAAGGAGATCCAACCAGTCCATCCTAAAGGAAATCAGTCCTCAGTATTCACTGGAAGGACTGATGGTGAGGCTCCAATACTTTGGCCACCTGATGCGAAGAACTGAGTCACTAGAAAAGACCCTGATGCTGGCAAAGATTGAAGGTGGGAGGAAAAGGGTACAACAGAGGATGAGATGGNATTCACTGGAAGGACTGATGGTGAGGCTCCAATACTTTGGCCACCTGATGCGAAGAACTGAGTCACTAGAAAAGACCCTGATGCTGGCAAAGATTGAAGGTGGGAGGAAAAGGGTACAACAGAGGATGAGATGGTTGGATGACATCACTCACTCGATGAACTGGACATGAGTTTGAGCAAACTATGGGAGTTGGTGATGGACATGGAGGCCTGGCAGTCCATGGGGTTGCAAGTGTCAGACATGAATGAGCAATTGATCATGACTGAGTGATTGAACTCAACTGAGCTGAATATTCCATTATATATACGTACTACANGAGTTTGAGCAAACTCTGGGAGTTGGTGATGGACATGGAGGCCTGGCAGTCCATGGGGTTGCAAGTGTCAGACATGAATGAGCAATTGATCATGACTGAGTGATTGAACTCAACTGAGCTGAATATTCCATTATATATACGTACTACATCTCCTTTATTAAAATACACTCTAGATTCATGTGAACTTCCTTGTTTGTTCTTTCAACAAAAGTCTTTTAACTAGTCTTTTAGCAGGCTAGGCTAACCATGACCCAAGTCTGTGGATCACAAATAGGTCTTTGCAGAACACACTAAATGTGTCAGCCATGGCAACGCTTAGGCCAGGTCACGAGACTTGTTTCAAATGTTTCAGTTGAGAGGGGCTTCAGGAACTCCCATGGGAGATCAACCCTTAGTCTTTTTACTTAAGCATTTCCCCCCCAAAGCTTTGTGTTTATCTGAAAACATAAGACCAGCGATGACCCATTCTTGCTCAGAACAGAGAATCTGTCATTAAGATGGACTTGCAGATAGAAGTTTCGCAGTCTTACACAAAGGCTCATTCTATGCTTGAAAATTTACGTTGAGGATATTCTGAGAGCAACTGTAATTTTCCTTTCTTGTACCTGGCAAGCACAGTGGTAGAAATCTTTCCTAAGGCAATACTCAACAGTTTGCATTGGTTGCTGTGTCAATTCTTGGACCTAAGGATAAACAGGGATGTATTTCTACTCTTCCTGATTGTCTCAGATTTCCATTTTCTAATGAAATGCTCCTAGAGTCTCACATTGAAGTCGACATGCTAAGTTAAGCAAGGAATGAAAGAGGAAAGCCAGCTGGGTGAGCCCAAGAAAGAGGGTCATTTGTGGTATTGACCAAGGTGGAGTTGGGGCCAAACTCTAGAGGGGAAATGAATTAAGCAGCCCACGAGATGAGAGCAAGATTTAAGGAAGAGTCATTGAATCAAAGTGTAGATCTAAGACCTGGCTGCTCTCTGAGGTGGGCTATCTGGGCAGGCATCAACATGGAAGATTATGCCTCCTGGTGGTCCATATACCTCTAGAGCCTTTACGCTATATAAACACTGCTTCCCCAAACAAGACATGGCTCCTGCACATAAGGAAGACTGTTTCCTAATTCTGTCAACCAATGTCCTCCTCATCCTCATCCCCCTCCCTTCCTTCAAACCCTAGTGCCATTCTCAGACCACGGAGGACCCAGGACAGGTCACATCTCTCAGATCCACCTTCAGGTTTTTTTTTTTCCTTTTTCACAAATGACACCACAGGCAAATTCTGTCACCGGCATGATTCTAAAACGGTCCAAACTTAGCAGAAGACAGTTTTGGGAGACCACTGATTGCTCAGTCAGGGACTATCCCATTCTGACCTGCCGGGCAAGATGTGGAGCTGGTCCAGAGTGAGTTCATCACTCCAAATCATCCCAGCATGGCTGCAGGGTGTATGGAGCGGCTCCTTTTACCCTCATGGTCTAAGCTCAGCTCTCCTCCGTCCTTGTTTCATTAAAACTGCAGACATATGTCATCTGTTTTACTTGCCTACATAGTTTTTTTTTTTAATTTAAATTCATTTATTTTAATTGGAGGCCAATTACTTTACAATATTGTATTGGTTTTGCCATACGTCAACATAAATCCATCATGTTCCTTATTATTAGGCAACTTAGTAGTCTTATAATCTAGGTAAAAACAAGAAATAAAAGAAGTGGGAAAATTGGAAGAATAAAATTCCATACACACAGGCAGAAAGCGCGGGGCTACAGTGAGCCCTGATTCAGTGCTAGCAGCCTGGTCCTGGACATCCCAGCCTGTTTCTCTTATGTNAATCTAGGTAAAAACAAGAAATAAAAGAAGTGGGAAAATTGGAAGAATAAAATTCCATACACACAGGCAGAAAGCGCGGGGCTACAGTGAGCCCTGATTCAGTGCTAGCAGCCTGGTCCTGGACATCCCAGCCTGTTTCTCTTATGTGCCACCCTGGCTGATGGGCACGGGTTGCTATTTATGAGAAGCAAGAATTCATTGGGTTAATTCCCAGAGCATAAGCTAAGGACATATCTTGAAAGGCTGCCACGGAATCCTGCCCTCACTCACAGCGGAGAAAAAGACAAAAGGAGGAAGGGTGGGAAGGGAGCCAAGGAGGGGTCACGTGAAAGGTCAGGGGAGAACAGATGTTATCTTCTTTGTTGCCCCCTCCACCACTGCCCTCAGAAGTCCTCATCAGCCTTGGATCACAGGTAAGCACTCCTAAACCCATTCTCTAGTGGCCACCTGGGAAATGTAACTAAATGATGAAACTTTTTAAAAAAGTTTGAATGTTACTACCTTAGATGTGGTTTCTTAATAGGGAAACTAAATGCATGCACATAAGGATGACTGTTTCCTAATTCTGTCTCAACCAGTGTTGCTCTCAATCAACCTGATCCTTTCATATTTCAGTATTACTGNCAGGCTCCTCTGTCCTTGGAATTCTCCAGGCAAGAATACTAGAGTGGGTTGCCATGCCCTCCTCCAGGGAATCTTCCTGACCCAGAGATGGAATCCACATCTCTTATGTCTTCTGCATTGGCAGGTGGGTTCTTTACTACTAGTGCCACCTGGGAAGCCCTGCCTGTATCCCTAGGCCACCCAGATATACTGCCTCTTAGACCTGAGGTGCATCCTTGTACACACCCACTCAGGTACACCAGAGACATTCTGATCCACTACATACACTCCAGAGATGCCCAGATACGCTAACCAGATGCAAAGGTACAACACACACACACGTCACACCTATAGATCCCCTAGAAATATAATGCAAAAGACACCAGAGACACATGATATATGTCCACTGCCAGCTTTGGCATATACTAGCTGCCGCAAGACACCAGGCTTCCTGCCACATCCCCTTAACACACACACCCCTTGAGACATCTTGAGTTTACTGCCTCCAAGATTCACCAGCCCTCACGTGTGAGACACCCAGGTCCACACAAACATAACACACAGACATCCATCTTTGGTGTCCACAAGTACCTGAGATATGCCGGTAGGCTGCCCCCTCTGCCCAGAGACGCCCAGAGTCATTGCCTCTTTCACCGCCTAGGCAGCAACATGTGAAATCAAATCGGGCATTTGTGACGGGCGGTAAACCTCAGGTACTGCTCAGAGACACCCAGGCTGCCAGGTACACAGTCCCTTCCCCACCCACCTGAGCTCAGATCCCGAGACAGGGCCCGGCCGGCACACGTTGAGTCCCAGGCAACTCCACCAGTCTTTATTCAATAAGGCTCTCGGCGCCGGCTGTCTGCGCACACACTCCCTCATACACACCTGCCCCCCTCTCCCACCCCTACTTAGTTAAGCCCGGAGGAAGCGGAGGGCCCCAGGCTGGGTCCCGAGGGACGCTCGGAGGCGGCGAGGAATCGCGGGCCAGAGCAGGGGCGGCGGGGGGAGAAAGCCAGGGTGCCAGGACATCCGGCCCAGTGGCAAGCTGAGAAGGGGACGGACAGCACGAGATGGGGGACAGGAGGAGACGTGGCCGCGGAGGAGAAGGACCGGGGAGGGGAGGCTCGCACCCCCGGACGCGCCCCCAGACGAAGGCCGCCCCGCCAGCCCGGCCTCCAGAGCCCCTACCTCTCCCGACCCTCACCTGGCGAAGGCGGAAGCAGCGGCTGGGGAGCCGCCCAGGCTGCCGGGACTAAATCCCGGGGAGGGCAGACCGAAGCCGCGGGGCGGGGCCTGGCGGCTTGGCCCGGGTTCGCCGAAGGATGGGGGTGGGTGGATGAGGTGGGGGTTGCTGCTGGCGGCCGGCCAGCTAGGCCAGACC
>SJYV01033193.1:0-35697 GCA_006410875.1 Neotragus pygmaeus
TTTATTTTTTTCAAGATTGACATACAATTGACATTTTTGCCTTAAAAAAAAAAAAACTTGGGAGAGGAAGGTGGACATAAACTAAGGCCCTTTCTAAATGGCACAGACCACACATGGTTGTGTTTTGAAACTCAACAGTGCTTGTGTGTATCACATATATTTTTTATTTTTATCCTTGGAGCAAATATGGATTTAAATTTTTATTTTCAGCTTATTGATGGAGGCATATTCATGGCTTAGATCTCCCAATGTGTACTTTTTTTTTTTAATTTACGTATTTGTGGAAAGAATCACTCATTCTACTTTTTGGCCTATGGAGATGTTTGTTTATAATCCAAAAGGGAATATTTAGAAATAGGTAATCTTGTATGGCTAGTGTTGTTTGGCCTGAACTGTGTTAAGACATTTTCCACAAAGATGTTTTCCACAATTTTCACACCTATAGATCCTGTGAAGTGTTAGTATTCACTTCAAAGTGAAGCTGGTGTTTGGCCACCAAGCAGGTTTTTACACAGAGCATTCTCAAATGCTTTAGTGTAGTGCCATAGCGTAGAAGTTTGGATGAAGTGAGAGTCTGTGTCTTTGACATGAATAAAGACACAGCTTTTTCAGTCTGTCCTTTTGGCTGGGAAGTAGGACACTGTTTCAGGGAAGGCTGTAGTTTTTGGGAGTCAGTAAGTACCTATCAGCTGGTACACTTGGATTTTGCGATTATTACCAAGAAGTTTCATTTCTGATACCATAAATACTCAGTCTGGATTGTTTTAAAGTCTGTACACAATTTATGGACAGTCCAGTGTTTTACTGGAAAAGGGAGTGATGCCAAAATCATTCCTACTTGCAAAGTGCCTTGTGGAGTTTAAGAATATAGAGCATACTCACGAAAGGCTAAGAATGTTGAGGAGGGCCCTACGGATAGGTAGACCAGACCTTCCTTACACGTGCAGTTTTGCTCTCTGTTTAAGAAGCAGGCATGGCATTGATATCGAATGCAAATAAGTTTCTCATTATCTGTCAGACTCTATTTTTAAGACTCCAGATACACACCCAGCACAAGAAATAAGGTCCTTTGCCTGTTGTTTTAAATGCATAGAAAATTTGGGGCCAAGTTTATCAACTTGGCAAACAAGAGAGGCAGAGGAGCTACTTAAAAATTATAAACAGACTGTTATGGCTGTCTATTTCCATCAACTTTAGATAAGTGTACATGCAAATATTTGATTTCTGAGTAATATTTTGAAATGTTTTCTAGGAGGGAACTATGATGTGTGTGGAGAGTGTGGCTCCTCCAGCTTACGTCCATTTAAGTTACTGGGTGTAGTCAGGGTGATATCTGTAACGTTGGCTAGGGGCAGCATAAAACTCTAGTGGTCTGTCACCTCTGAGGCGGCTGGGATAATACTTCTGAGTTAACCTGAATTTAACAGAGTTAATATTCTTCTTTCAGTAATAAATAGTAGATGTAACATGAATATTTTCCATTTCTATATGTCTATATATGTATACGTATGTGTGTATATATCTTTTTTTTGTCTAAGCTACCAGTTGTCTAAAGCACGTTGAAAGCTTTTCAACATACTACTAAACAATCACACTAACTGGTTTGCTCATGTAAGTGGTACTGGGTCAGTTTCTCCAAGAGCAGGAAGTTGTCTGGTAAAACCAGAGTTGGTGTGTTCAACTTGTTTTGAGCCCCAGAAGCCCCTGATTCATCATTAGGTTCTTCAAAGAATGCGTGGCATATTTTTTGACTGAACCATTCTGAAGTGTGAATGTTTGTGATTTTTGTCATTTCTATGCCGTATTTTAGGTGTTCTCTGCACATCTGAATTTGCCTTTTTGCTTTCTTCTGTGGATGTTCTCCTTGTATGACAATATTCCTGTGAGACAAGCTTCCTATCAGTGAGCAATATGTGTAAATAATACAGGTTTAAAAAATTACTTACTTTTATGTACAACTGATGCATGCCACAGTAAACAAACCTGAGCCGTGCTTAAGTGTATAAAATAGACAAGATGAAGAAAAAAGCCTCTCCTCCTTCCTTCACCTGCGGTCCTGCCCCCTGACCTGAGGCAGAAACAGCTGGTGTCACTCGGCTTCTGGAGGAGCTCTTTGCTGCGGCGCCCTGGCAGCAGTGCCAGGTGGGGAAGGCGTGGCCACCTGGCCCGCTTACATGTTGTGCAGGGATGATTCTGCCCTTGTTTCCTGTGATGTTAAGTAATATTGATAATCTTAAACTTCCATCACTGTAAGATAACTGTCACTGAATTGTTAGTCAAACACTGAAACTGTTCATTGCATTGTCAGGTTGGTACAGTTTTGATTTGTTGATCTTCTAAGAAAATAAATATTTGGAAATTGAATTCACGTAACCTTAGGGCTGGGAGTAATGTTGGTAATTACCATTTGTGGAATTTTATGGTGAGACGCACAGTATATTTACTATAGACTTGTTATAACTCATTATCTTTCCTTTAGTTTTCAGAACAATTTCAAGATAGTCGTTATTTCCGCTTTGCAGAGGAAATTTAGGCTAAATGTGAATTTACTCACGTAATGTCACGAGACTAGTAAGTAGCAGCGCTGGCGCTGGGCCCTGGAAGGGGCGTGCGCTTTCCACGTTGCTCTGCGGTTTGTGTCTAGTCTCTCTTATTTTCCGCACAAGGAATTTGAGGCCTGGAGGAGGCAAGTGACTTGCCCAAGGTCACACAGCTAATCAATAGCAACATTCAACCAAGCTTTTATCTCTGGGCCCTTATCTCAGGACTTTTGGTCCTGGCTGGTTATGCTACATTTTACTGAAATACTATGGAGACCATCTTCTGTGACTACTGGATACAAATGCTTCAGAACTGATACGTCAGCAATCTTGTTTTCTACTCTGTATTAAAAGATTCCTTCTCTCTCTTTCAGAAATTATAAAGAGCTCTGATGGGCTATTTGGGTAATACCCAGTGCAGTGAACTGCAGGTGAGTAAGGCTTGGGAGAACCTTACTTAGAAAGAACTTGATGGTGCGTGAGAAGAGTCTTAAACTAAAGGAGTGTCTGCTCAGGAGGAGTGAGGTGGGACAGGGTGGAGTGAGCAGGGCCCTGGCGCAGCAGTTGGACCTGGAGCTTTGGGTACTGATGGGATGATGGTGAACAGACCACCTGACTCTCTGTCAGTATGTTTGAAGAGAAGTGAGGATCAGTTAATCTTACACTTCTGTTTTGAATGAGTAACTGCACAGGAGTTCAACCTATCTGCACAAGATTGGATCTTAAGAGGTGCTTCGGGTCTCCTGTCAACATTCTTGGGTGGTGCTCAGCCTGTGCTCTGATGACCTGGTTAAGGACCGAAGTGTGTGTTTCTCCTGTTGTCTGCTGTGTGTGTGCTGCCGTGAGGGACTGTACCTGTCTGCATTTTTGAGGCTCTGGGCACTGAGAGCAGATGAGTGGTAGGCAGGCTCAGCTTTTTTTCCTGCTGGCTGTGTTCCCTCCATTCAATGGTGGTTTTAGTCTTTCAGATTATTTATTTTTGCTGAAATATCCTAAGAAAGAATTTAGTCTTGAGTATTATTTCACAGTAATTAGTATTCTTAGTCTGTTTTATTATCTTGGCCATTCAGTAGTAAACTTAGAAAATGATTGTACTACAGAAAAACAATTAGAAGTCTGCTTTAATATTGTTCTTCTGGGACATCTGTGCTAAAGTTAGTTTTTGATGTATTTCCAATGCTAGCTGCAGAGACTTTAATGTGATAGTGCTGTATATTTTTAAGGTTCGTAATTAAACCCTGGCTTGGCTGCTTGTTGATGGCTAAAGTGTAACATAGTTGTAGGGTTCTTTGTTTCTTGAGTTGCAGTAGTTTTGCCGGATTCATTGTCCACAGGTTCCTGGGGGTGATCAGGAGACTAGTTGAGCTAGTTTGTTAGTCCTTGGAAAACTGGAGTCTGGATTGTTGTTGTGATAAAACAAGTACATGAGGGCTCTCAGTTAAGGCCAAAATGAGCAGTAGAAGAGAGGCGGCCCTCTTCTCGAGACTGTGTCAAATGTGTATCCTGGAACCCCTCATTTCCATATTATGAAGTAATTTAAGAATTAATATTAAGTATATTGTTAAATATGAGTTACCGCCCTCAAACAGTTGATTTTCCTTTTGGCATTCCATTAAAATATATATATATTTACTGTACTAATTTTAAATTATGATGCACATAATTTGTATTTTTCCCATATACTAGATGATGAAACATTTCCATATTATAGGTGTCACAATTTTAATTTACATGATTACACTTTGAGAGGCTGCAAAATATTTTATCAAGTCATGCTGTCAATAATTTACATTAATCTTTTTATGTTAGATATTTGTTTTGCTCCCTGATTTTCAGTTAATACTTTAATCTACATTGTTGTAGATATATTTTTTTCGTAGCTAATTATATCTCTAGGATAAATTTCAGAATGTATTTTTGCGTTAAATGATAGGAATGATTTTATGGCTTTTGATACTGGGTTGGCGATAAAGTTCGTTCTGGATGTTATGGAAAAACTCAAGCAAACGCTTAGGCCAACCCAGTATATATCGTGGTACTGTTTTTCAAGTGTTATACCAGTTTGTACTATTAACAGATATACAGATTTACCTCTTTGACCAAAACTGGATAGAAATACATTTTTTCTTTATAAGGCCTTCCTTGTTTCATAAAGTGGCACTTGCACTTCTTAGTTCCATAGTGTTGAGTTTTTCTCTTTGAGTCTCTTCGTGCAGAATTGTTTGTTCATATCGTTTGCAGTTTTAATCAATACACTATTGATGTGGGGCTTTGGTTGGTAAGGCAAATAGAACCAGCTAATAAACGGGTAGTTGTTAAAAACATGATCGGAAAGAGAGCCCGGTCTGGATGGTGAGATTTCTGGAGAGGAGTGGTGAAGGGGACAGCTGAGTTATTTCAAGGTTCAGTTCCTGAGCTACCGCAGGCCCGCTGGGCACCGCGCAGGGCGCGCTCCGGCGGCGGCGGCGGCTCGGGGCCTGGCCCGCGGGCGGGGCTGGCCGCCGCGGTCTCTGCAGGGCGGGGGGCCGCGCCTTCCGCCGCCTCGCGCGCTCGTGGCGGGCCCGTGCTTCGGAAGCTCAGAGGGACGCAGAGATGAGCAGAGCATCGTTCCCGCTGACCGGGAGCACATCCCCTGGTGGCGGGCGTCAGGGGCCCCGGGAAGCTCTGACGGGAGCTGAGGGGCTCAGCGGCGGGTGAGGCTGCCCCCCTTGAGGCTGTCGCGGAGCACGCCGGCTGAAGAGGGCCCTTTAAACGGCGCCCGCGTGAACGCGAGCGGCCGTGGAAAGAGGAGGGCATTCCGCCGTGGGGCCGGGAGGGAGGCCGCGCCCGAAACCGCGCTATCCCGCTTTCCCGGACCCTGGTTACGAAGGAGTGCGTGGAGGGTGAGGCTGTCGGGAGGCCGCGACTGGGTTTGGGGGCACGAACGTGAGGGACTGGCGCCGGGGCTTTGAGTTAGGTCCACGGGGATAGCCCAAGACAGGGCGACTGCCTGAGCTGGTGTTAGGGTTAGGGTTAGGGTTAGAGGTGATGGCGCCAAGAAGGTGTCTTGGAGGTTAAGCAGGGGGATGTGGTGCTGAGTAGTTAGGAGGGAAGGGAACCACCAGTTCTGGGTCTCAAGCCAGAGATGAGGCTGAGGTTTTTATGGCTGGATAGCTGGAAGACGTCAGGAATATGGAAGGTCTTAGGGATTCAGAATAGAGAAAAGACTGTGTGTTGAGTTTAAGGAACTAGTAGGAAGCCGAAATGAGTATTTTAACCCTGGAAGGAGCAGATGAGTTTGGGGCCCAGAGGAGTTAGAGGAATCAGTGAGGTCTCATAGTTAAATCAGAGTGAAGGATGAAGCGTCCTGACTCCCGCTCTAGCTTTCTCTTCACTGCCTCATGCAGAGAAGGTTCTCTGCTGTGGTACGCTCAATAGAAAGTTAGGAGTGGCAGGGTTTATGTTGGGAGTAAAGAGTTTATTTTTTACTTTCTTTTTTTTTTACTATGGACAATTTCAGACACACGGAAGTAGGGTATAGTCAATCTCACTGTACCGATTAAGCCAGCTTCAGTAGTTATTAATCTTGTTTCACCTGTTCCATCAGTTGTACCGAAGCAAATGGGATACAGTGTCTTGGTGCACTTGGGCGGTGTGTATTTGCAGGCAAGGGGAGCTGAGCAGTTTAGCAGGCTGTGTGCTGAGCTTTCTGGGTGGGGGTCTGTAGTGAACAGAAGTGGAATTAATTGACAGAATTCCTTGGGCAAATCACTTACATCTTCTGAGTTTTACTTTCTCTGTGAGATGGAGATAATAATGCCAGCTTCACAGAATCACTTGAGATGAGATATATAAAAACCATCTGTGAACTTCGAAGCTCAAGTGTGATACAGATTTGTTGTCCGTAATAACAAAAAGGTACCGCTGTTCCTTTGGGCTTCTGTGTTGCTAGAATGAAATTTATATTATCCAATACATTTTTATTCAACAAATACTTTTGTGAAGCACCTGAGGCTTCAACCGTGAACAAAACAGACAAAACTGCAGCTCTCCTGGAGCCCGTGTTCTAGGTCTGGAGGATAATAGGAAGCGCATACCTTATAGTGTGATTCATGCGGGCCAGACACTGTTCTAAGAGCTTTCATATTTCACCCGATTTTATTCTTGCAGCAACTGTGAGGTGTAGACGGTTATTACTCCCATTTTGCAGATTTGGAGATGGAAGCCGATTTTTAGGCAGAGAGCCTCAGGTCACAGTGCCATGACTCAAATGCTGGCAGATCTGGCTTCAGGCCTTTTCTCTTACCCCCGTGCTTTAGAACTCTTCAGCTCATTCAAGGCGTACTAGCGTTTGATACAAATAAAAAAGGCAGGCCCAGATTGAAGTTGAAATGAAAACACAAACAGATGAAAAAAATGGCAGCACATAGTTCTCTGCGGATGGGGGTATATTAGTATTCTTACATAGGGAAGTAGTTTTCTCCCTAACTTTTTATAGGCTTCACCGGCTTTCTTGGATTCTTTAGATACAGATGGCCAAGTCAGTGGAAGGAAGTCATTTTTCTGCGGGTACTTGGGGAGAATCTCTTCTTGAATGAATCTCCTTGATTACAGTTCTTCCTTTTTCTCTCACTCCTCTCTCTTTCCTTATCTTGAGGAAATTCCCTTCTCTGACTTGCCTGTTCTCTGACCCTCCTTTTCCTCAGTCTCCCTTCCCAGTCTCATCAGCTGCCCACATTCTGGAGGGTTTCCTGCCTCTGCCTTCTCCCTGGTCTCCCTCTCTCAGCCATCCTGGGCCTCGCCCTGTGTTTTGACCTTCCTAAGTTTGCTCAGTGGGACCAATATCAGAACCTGTTTCCTGTCTCTGGCCGTGGTTCTGCCAGCGCTCAGGCCTCCTCTGTGGGCAGGGGAGGCCGGGAAATGGGCACTGCACATTCCTGCAGTTCGCACCAGGGTTAGGGCAGGGGCCTCGCTGCTTTTGAGGAGGGTGGGAAGCTGTTACGGCTTGTAGACCTGAGGTGTTTTTTTTTTTAATTCTGGTAAAATATATGAAACATAACATTGATTTTAGACCATTTTAGAAGGCAATGGCAACCCACTGCAGTCCCAGGGACACGGGAGCCTGGTGGGCTGCCGTCTCTGGGGTCGCACAGAGTTGGACATGACTGAAGCGACTCAGCAGCAGCAGCAGCAGCAGGCAATTCAGTGGCATTAAGTGCTCTCGCCTTGTTGTGCAGCCCTCGCCACCATCCATTCCATNGTGGGCTGCCGTCTCTGGGGTCGCACAGAGTTGGACATGACTGAAGCGACTCAGCAGCAGCAGCAGCAGCAGGCAATTCAGTGGCATTAAGTGCTCTCGCCTTGTTGTGCAGCCCTCGCCACCATCCATTCCATCTCAGAACTTTGTCACCGTTCTAACTTGAAGTTCTCTACTCACTAAACACGAACTCTCCATTCCTCGCTGCCTCCTGGCAGACATGGTTCTACTGCTGTCTCTGTGATGATGGTAAGTGAGGTCCACTCATACCTTGGGGATCTCCTATAAGTGCACTTATTGTTTGTCTTCTTGTGACTGCCTTATTTCACTTAGCATGCCTTCGAGATTCATCCATGTTGTAGCATGTGGCAGGACTTCCTTACTTTTTAAGACTAAGTAATACTGTTGTATTACTTGCTTCCCAGGTGGCGCTGGTGGTAAAGAACCCCCCTGCCAATGCAGGAGACCTGAGAGATGTGGGTTCAGTCCTTGGGTTGGAAAGATCCCCTGGAAGAAGACACGGCAACCTACACTCTGGTACTCTTGCCTGGAGAATCCCATGGACAAAGGAGCCTTGTGGGCTGTGGTCCATAGGGTTGCATAGAGTCGGACACAACTGAAGTGACTTAGCATGCACACACGCAATACTGTTGTATTGTAAATACATTGTTAAAAATCCATCCAACTTTTGATAAGACACTTGGGTTGCTTCCACCTTTTGGCTTATTGTGAATAATGCTGCTGTGAACATGGGTATATACATATCTGTTCAAATTTCTACTTTCAGTTCTTTGGGAAATACCCAGAAGTGGAATTGGCAATTCTGTGTTTACTGTTTTGAGGAACGCCCCCCTTACTATTTTCTATAGCAGTAGCACCATTTTATATCCACCAGCAGTGTACAAGCGTTCTAACTTCTCCACTTGCTTGTCAGCACTTGCTTTCTGTTTTTTTGATAGTAGCCTTGCTAACGGATATGAAATGAGAATGCATTCTTGTTTTAAAGGTATTTTATGTAGAATTGTGGGCTTCCCTCGTGGCTCAGTGGTGAAAGAAGCCGCCTGCCAATGCAGGAGACACAGGAGACACGGGCTCGGTCCCTGGGGACCCCCTGGAGGAGGCCGTGGCACCCGCTCCAGTACTCTTGCCTGAGAAATCCCATGGCCAGAGGAGCCTGGCAGGCTGCAGCCATGGGGTCGCAAAGAGTTGAACACAAGAGTTTAGACTGAGCAACGAAACAACAGCAACATGTAGAATTACAGAATTTCAGGACTAGAAATGGTGTTAAAGATTTCTAATTCAGTTAGCTGCAGACAAGAAAGAATGTTCTCCTGTGTCTCAGCATTTCCACCTCTTTCCCATTTGAGAAAGGCATTTTGGGCAGATGGGCCTACACTGGATCTTTGGGTCAAAGTGAACTATGTCTGACCCAAGGTTCATGGAATACAGCTTTGTAAGAGATCTGCTCTTCTGTTCAACCAGTGGCTATTTCTTAGCTTCTTTTACAGTTTCCAACTGTGTCTTCTGAGTTATTTCATCATCTTTCCAGCTTCTTTAAGGGATGAGGTAATGGTATTCAAATACACAGATTTATTTTTAAAAAGCTAGGTAAGTTAGAAATTAATGAGCCCAAGATCAGTATAAACTGCTCCGATGATAAAAAGACTATATTCAGTATTAATTGGAAGGAAACATAAATATTATTCCTGGGTGTTAGCTATAATTTCTTAATATGTAAAATAAGCCATCCCTTTTCAATCTTATTTTTTTTTAAAGATGAATTAAACTATAAAATATAGTATATTTTATATTTATGAGAAAATTATAACTTCTGGCCTAGTTTGGGTTTTGGATCATTTTTTTAAGTTAAAGAAAATTTAGTTTAATTTATATTATGACAGTCTTTAGGCCTAGAACAAAGTTGTAAGAATAGTATAATCAAAACCCAGTTTTTTGCCTATATCAAGATTTGCCTTCTCTCTTTCTCTGTTGAATAGAATTTCTTTTCTTCTGGCCAGCTGAAGGTAAGTGGCAGACATCTTAGATGGCATTTCATTCACACTTCTCAACAGGTGTCTCCTAAGAAGGAGGGCATTTTTCTTTATAGATNTCAAGATTTGCCTTCTCTCTTTCTCTGTTGAATAGAATTTCTTTTCTTCTGGCCAGCTGAAGGTAAGTGGCAGACATCTTAGATGGCATTTCATTCACACTTCTCAACAGGTGTCTCCTAAGAAGGAGGGCATTTTTCTTTATAGATATAATGCCATTATCACACCTAAGAAAATAATTCAGTAATACTAATAGTTATACTGCCAGATATCAAGTCCATATACAATTTTTCCCATTTTCCCCAAATATATTTCTGTATTTTTATCTCTTTAATTTCTTTTGATCTAGAATAGTTATCTTCTCCCCTTTTTGTTTTTCAGATAATTAAGCATTTAAAGTGAAAGTCGTTTAGTTGTGTCAGATCTTTGTGACCCCATGGACTGTATAGTCCCTGGAATTCTCCAGGCCAGAATACTGGAGTGGGTAGCCTATCCCTTCTCCAGTAGATCTTTCCAACGCAGGAATTGAACCAGGGTCTCCTGCATTGCAGGCGGATTCTTTACCCGCTGAGCTATCAGGGAATTAATAAGCATGTTGCTTGTTTGAAAATTAGAAAATGCAAATGAATTTTTAAAACTCTGTCATCTACCACTCAGAGATACCTACTTTTAATACTGGAATAATTGTAGACTTAGAGAAAGTTGTAAATGTAGGTGAGAGTTCTCATATATTCTTAACCTGCCATTGTTAACATCTTACATTTTAAGATGCATTTGTCAAATCTAAGAAGTCTTCATTGGAAAATTAGTATTAGCAAATTTCCAGATTTTATTTGAATTTCTCATTTTCCCAAAAAGCCCGATTCCTGCTCAGCATCCACATTGGATGTTATTGTCATGTCCTGTGGGCTCTTGACAGTTTCTCAGATTTTTCTTTTTTTTTTAAATGACAATTTTGAAGAGTCTTGGTTCAGGTATTTCATAGAATGTCCTTTGATTTGGATTTATCTGATGTTCTCCTCATGATTAGACTGGAGTTAAAACTTTGGGAAAGGAGATATTTACTTTTACTATTTTGTTTCATCTCTCTCTCTCTCTCTCTCTGGACTTTTTATATAAAATATTCTCTCTATATATAGATAAAATGATACATATAGATATCTCTCTCTATATATTCTCTCTATATGTATATTATCTCTCTATATATAGATATATAGGTATCCAGGCCCAGAATATAGACTATTACTTTATAATCTGCTAGGTTTTTACTTATAAAATGGGACTGAACTATAGATATTATTTTATAATCTGCTTTTGTTATTTCACATCTTTCAAGTAACCCCTGGTCTTAGTTTCTGTAAAACACTGTTCTGAATTTCAAACATTTGATTTGGAAATATAGTTCTAGAACATAGACTGTTGGTAATTTGAAGACAGCCTTTAAGAGGGACGATGATGGTCACTGTTGTGGTACCCTTTTGTTTTCATTGTGCAGTTGGCTCTCTTATGCTGGTTTGTGTTTAATTACTAAAGCTCAGCTGTTTTGAATCATTATGTGTTTGCAGGGCTACACAGATAATCTGGAAGGGAAAATGAGGAAATACAAATGACAGAAAATGTTTTATAATAAAATTCTCTTGGCGACCAGCAACCTTTTCGCAAAGTCAGTCTTTTAATATAATTTACTTGCTTTATAAATATGGGTTTTTGTTTTTTCATGTCTTTATTGATTAGTAAGCATGTTAAATGATTTGGGAGGCTCAAAGTCTTCAAGAAATAATTCGGAATTACTGATCCAGAACTGCTGACAGTTCTCAAAAATGGGTTAGGAAAAGTCAAAGTGACTGATGGAAAAAAGTCTTAATTTTAGCTCGTGATGTAACTTTTCTTAAATTTAGAGTTTCTTTTTTTATAGTTTAAGTTACTAAAACAGATAGTAGACTGTCCATCAGGATATTATTTTATGTATTTAAAGCATTTTGCTTTGCTATACTGAATTTCATTCATTCTGGAAATTAGGAGAATTTACCTCTTTATGAAAGAGATTATTCAAATTAGAATATGATTGATGACCTTAGCTTTCAGTTTTCTTCTCGGTAGGCGTACTCTGTCTTCTAATACTTCTTGCATACTCAGTGATTTTATAAGTTTTAGAGAAAAATGCAAGTCTGGCCGAATATTAGGCACAGTACAATAAATAAAGCTTTTTTACTTCACAGAATATTCTGTGTGTGTATCCCATAGATTCATCACAGATTTTAATTTTGGATAAAAGCAAGTACACTTAAAGAGAATACAACATCCCTCTCTCTGACATTGCCGTTTGAATGAGAATTGAGTTTGGTTCAGGACAGTTCTTGGAATGCTTGGCATTTAGGTTACCTTAGGTCAACTCTTTTGGAAATTCAATTAAAGTATTTATTGAATGGTTTTAGTGAATAGGATGGTTGTCATGGGAATACAGATGATATAAAATAGGACTCCTATTTCTAAGATAGTTGTGTTGGTCAGATAAGGCATCCAAGATAATGATGATTAAGAGGCAGACCATCCGTTCAGTTCAGTTCAGTTGCTCAGTCGTGTCCGACTCTTTGTGACTTCATGGACTGCAGCATGCCAGGCCTCCCTGTCCATCACCAGCTCCCGGAGTTTACTCATACTCATGTCCGTTGAGTTGGTGATGCCATCCAACCATCTCATCCTCTGTTGTCCCCTTCTCCTCCCACCTTCAATCTTTCCCAGCATCAGGGTCTTTTGAAATGAGTCAGCTCTTCGCATTAGGTGGCCAAAGTATTGGAGTTTCAGCTTCAACATCAGTCCTTCCAATGAATATTCAGGGCTAATTTCCTTTAGGATGGACTGGCTGGATCTCCTCGCAGTCCAAGAGACTCTCAAGAGTCTTCTCCAACACCACAGTTCAAAAGCATCACTTCTTTGGCTCTCGACTTTCTTTATAATCCAACTCTCACATCCGTACATGACCACTGGAAAAACCATAGCCTCTACTAGACCGACCTTTGTTGGCAAAGTAACGTCTCTGCTTTTTAATAATGCTGTCTAGGTTGGTCATAACTTTTCTCCCAAGGAGTAAGTGTCTTTTAAAAAAATCTCATGGCTGCAGTCACCATCTGCAGTGATTTTGGAGCCCAAAAAAATAAAGTCGGACACTGTTTCCACTGTTTCCCCATCTGTTTGCCATGAAGTGATGGGACTGAATGCCATGATCTTTGTTTTCTGAATGTTGAGCTTTAAGCCAGCTTTTTGACTCTCCTCTTTCACTTTCATCAAGAGGCTCTTTAGTTCTTCTTCACTTTCTGCCATAAGGGTGGTGTCATCTGCATATCTGAGGTTATTGATATGTCTCCCGGCAATTTGATTCCAGCTTGTGCTTCATCCAGCCCAGCATTTCTCATGAGGTACTCTGCATGTAAGTTAAATAAGCAGGGTGACAATATACAGCCTTGATGTACTCCTTTTAGGAAGACCATCCTATAGGAAGTAATTTTGGTTTTGGGAGGATCATCCTTAGGGAAATAGACCTTGAAGTGTGCATTTAAAGCTGGGTAGGATTTAGGTCCACAGAAAGGAGGGAAGGGTGTTTGTGTAGATCAAAGGTGTTGGCAGAGACTCAGCCCAGACTGTGCTTGGGGCCTGTGTGGAGAACGGTGGGAAGGTTCTGTTGTAGTCAGACTGTGGGTGGTCTGGTTATTTGATGATGAGCTTGGTATAGCGTTTTCGAGGCTGCATCTTGACTCCTGTCCCTCTCACCCCTGAGGAAGCAGCACACGCTTCACTGGCCGCGAGGGCCCCCTGCGAGGTGTCCAGCGGTGGGGAGGCGGCGTGCTCTGCAGTGGGCGCCGTACACCGCGTCCGGCCGGCTCTTCTTTCTCACCGTACAGTTACTTTCTAAAACAGTCTTGTTTTCAGGATAATAATTGGATTTACCACAGGGAAAATAATGTGTGAGGCAGACAAAACGCAAATTAAGGACTTAAAAAAGTGAATCTCTAATTTTTTAATAGTATTTCTTTTGTTTAAACTTTGTTAGTTATATAAAAAACATGTATTTTATTGTATTTTTCTTCAGGTTTCAAATGGTTTTTATTCTTTATATAGTTTAATAATTAAAGAGAAGGTGGGGTCTAATGAAAGACTGATCATGGATGTTAGTAATTTCTGTTCAGGTGGAAATAATGGTAACGTTTAGTACAACTCATCGGTCTTCTAAAACTTTTACAAATGCAATCTGATTCATTCCAGCCAAGTTAATCATGAGGTAGATAATTCTTTTCCCCTAATGGAGACAAATGTAAAAGACAGAGATAGAGAAATAATCTTCAGTTTAGGTTGAAGAAATTTTAGTTAACTGCTATTGGTTCCTGCTGTTTGATCATAGTTCCTTTTTGTTTTTTGAAGTCTGTCTCTAATCAAGTAAGATTTAATTATTTAGAAATAAAAGAGGGCCATGACTAATAAGAAACGTCAATTTAAGGATAATTGAATATTTAAACAAACACGATGGTATTAATGCATTTCTTGACTTGATTTCAAGGTGATCTGTTGGTCTTCCTTGTACTGTCACAGAAGGACCTCCACGTTGGTATGAGAATGACGCTTATAAAGCACCACCCTGCTTATTAGCTATCACTGAGCATGTCATAGTCCAGGCCATTCTGCCTACCACCTCTGTGGTGAACTGTTGATTTCATTTTTCTTCCAGTATTTACTTTTGGTCCTGGACCAGTTTTCTAGCTATGATGGAATTCTTCAAAAGTATCATATGTTTTTTACATAGTGAACTACTCATTGATCTGTTTGGAGACATTCTTTCTGAGGCTACACTCTTGCCTCTGAAATGTATGCAGGAAAAAGTACAGGTTTTCCATTCATTAACAAACTTACCCTTCTTTATCTCTTTGCAGTTTTAAAAATCCATTTCCATTGTGACACTGATATTCATATTTTAAAAATGAGTGCCATTTTTTTCTTAAAATAATCGAACAGTAAAATGGACTTTTTCCTTTAGTAATACAGTTCTATTAATATAACATGTATAATTGTGCAGCCATCAGTACAATCAGAATACAGAATATTATCACCCCCCAAAATTCCTTAATGTTATCCTTTTAGTTAACTGTCCCCATCCTATAATCTCTGCAACTACTGATGTTTTCTCCACCCCTTTAGTTTTATCTTCTTGAGGATGTCATATAAATAGAATCATGCAGTATGTAAACTTCTAGACTGGGTTCTTTTACTCTTTGAACTTCATCTAAGTTATGGCATAAATTGAAAGCTTGTTCCTTTTTATTACTGAGTAGTTTTCCATTGTCACTAATTAAAGGACATTTGGGTTTTTTCCAGTTTTTTTTTTTTTTTTTTCCCTTTTGGAATAGAGATCCTATAAACATTTGTGTACAGATTTTTGTGCAAACATAGATTTCATTTCTTTAAGGTATCTGCCTGTGGGGAGGCAGGATTGCTGGATGATACACTGAGTGTATTTTTAATTTTATAAGAAACTGTCACCCCTCTTCCCAGAGTGGCTATACCATTTTATATTCCTACTAGCAGTATATGAGAGTTCCAGCTATTCTGCATCACGACATTACCATTATTTTTCATTTAGCCATTCTAATAGGTCGGAGAAGGCAATGGAAACCCACTCCAGTACTCTTGCCTGGAAAATCCCATGGACGGAGGAGCCTGGTAGGCTGCAGTCCATGGGGTCGCTAAGAGTCAGACACGACTGAGCGACTTCACTTTCACTTTTCATTTTCTTGCATTGGAGAAGAAAATGGCAACCCACTCCAGTGTTCTTGCCTGGAGAATCCCAGGGACGGGGGAGACCATCTGTGGGGTCGCACAGAGTCGGACACGACTAAAGTGACTTAGTAGGAGCAGCAGCATTCTAATAGGTATATAGTAAAATCTAATCACGGTTTTAATTTATGTTTCGCTAATGACTTATGCCATTGAACATCTTTTCATGAGCTTATGTGCCATCATTATATGCTCTTAGTGGAGCATCTTTTGAAATCTTTTGCCCAGCTTTTCATTGGGCTGTTTTCCTACTCTTGAATTTTGGAAATTCTTTGTATATTTGGATACAAATCCTTTTTCAGATATTTGCAATTGATTTTCTCTGCAGTTGCAGTGATTTGCAGTTGGTTTTCTCTCAGTCTTTAGCTTTGCTTGTCATTATTTTTCATTCTTTTAATAATAGCATTTTTCAAAGAGCAAAAATGTTTAATTTTGATAAAGTCCATTTCATGCTTTTTTTCTTTTTTTGTATTATACTGAAATGGAAAAAAAATTTTTTAATAAATTTCTCTTCTATGAAAGTGGTAAAAAGCAACTTAGTGATGGGAATGTTCTCGTAAAGTTGACTTTTGGGGAAGGTGTGAATTTTATCATTTTCTGGAAAAGTGGTGCTAATTAATATATTCCTTAGTTTGGGGACCATCTAGAACTTTTGCTTAACAAAAGGATGCGATTGGTTTAGGTTGGGGAGGGTCTTCACACTTTCTATAAAAAATAGTAATCACTAGCTGGTCATAATGCCAGAACTATGTAGGAATTAGTCCTTAAGACTGTTCCAGGGTTAAAGTAGTGATACATTATAGTCACAATTGATGCTTTTGGGAGTGTCTTCAGTTTCTGCTCCACTGGAACATCATTAGAACTCACAGTCAGTGTCCTGGCTAAAAGTGAGCTAGCTACATCAGAATGCCTGGATTTGAATCCTGCCCTTTATGTACGTTATAACTGTGGGTGAACAACTTAACTTCTCTGTGCTTCAATTTCCTTATCTGTAAGTGAGAATGATAATAACACCACCTTGTAAGGTCATTCTGAGGAAATGAGATGACACAATATACATTATATATCTCAGCAGCGTCTGGCACAGCATGCGTTCAGCAAATGGCTCTTGCTATTACTTTTATTATTATTGCTGAAATAGCTTTATGATAAAATTATTTAAACTAATGTTTTGGAATATTTTCAGCAGTCAAGATAACCACATATCACACTAAGTCATTTTTCTTCCATTTTTTCTCTTTATACTTGTTATTATTAAAATGCCCACATTTTTCTCTTTATACTTTTTATTATTAATCAGTAATTGTGGCCTAATTGTTACTAATTATTATGTATATATACACTGTTTTCTAAGAGAACTATCAGTTTGTTTTTTGCATCCTGTGAGGTACTAATCAGATATGCACGTACATGTCAATTAGCTTCCCGCTGCCTAAAAGAGCACCAAAACTGGCTTAGTCCAGAGAGAAATTTGAATTAGGCTCACCTGACTACAAAGTCCAGGCACAGCAAGCTGGATTCGGGACTCAAGTGAAGTTGTCGGGGCTCAGGTTCTCCGCGTGACTCAGCTCTACCTTTTCCTGGATGGACTTCCGTTGTTGGCATTGCATATAGAAAAATGACTGCAGCATATTCAGCCCCTGTAGCCGCTCAGAGTTTAGATTCAGCAGAAAAGAGCACCAGCCTATTTCTCAGAAGCCTCAGCAAAAGTCTCATGATGTCTCATTGGTTCTTATGGGGGTCACATATCTGACCTTGAGTCAATCAGTCCCTGAGTTTGGGGCTATGAGACTCGGATTGGCCAGTTCTGGTCACATGACACCCCTTGATCCCCACCCCCCCTTTTTTTGGTGGAGCCCTCTCTTCAGGGGCCACATTTCCTCAGAGCAGGGGAAAGGTAATGACTCAGAGGGGAATCATGGGCTTTTATTACCAGAAAAGGGGATGGATAGATACTGGGTGGTTAAACAGCTTAATGTGACAATAAGCTCTTTTTGTAGATCGTAAGCAGATCACAGGAGTCAGTGGATTTGGATTTGAATTTTGGTTTCTGATTCCAGCTTTTTTTGTCTGAAATTCTTTGTATTGGTGGGCAAAAATCCCATGCGATACGGACTTTGATTCTCTGTAGCCTTAGTTGCGGAGTTATTAGACTGAAAGTTGGAGGTTGCATAGGAAGCATTTCTCCACCTTCTGGTTATAAAACAGAAGAGGAGCCTCGTGGCTTGCTATGTTTTGTAATAGCATCGTGTTTCATTTATGAATTTGCCTCACTTATAAATTTGATGTATTGTTAGTAGTATAGTCCTGACTTGAGAAGTATAGATTTTGTAGCATCGTTTGCTGCTGCTCAGCTGTGACCTTGATCAAAAGGCTGGTTGAGAGTAACTATTCAGATAGATAATTAAGCCAGCTGAGATAGGAATGGGGCTAGAATTTATAATTAATAGGTTTTTGAAACCTCCTCTTGCTCTTTCTCCGTGTCTTTAGGATTCTTGTCCCTGAGTCATGGAAGACAGAAGAGCTGAGAAGTCATGTGAACAAGCATGTGAGTCGCTGAAGAGGCAGGACTATGAGATGGCCCTCCAGCACTGCACAGAGGCCCTCCTTTCTCTCGGCCAGTACTCCGTGGCTGACTTTACTGGGCCCTGTCCACTGGAGATAGAGAGCATCAAGATCGAGAGTCTTCTTTATAGAATTGCCTCCTTTTTGCAGCTGGTGAGTAGACACTGTCAATGAGCCAATAGTAAACCATGTTAAATGACCTTTTTCTTTGAGTGGGGACTGTTGATGGTCGTTCCCTCTGCAAATCACCAAATTCTGGGCTGAGGAGTTGTGTGAAGTGGCTAGGGATTGCTGAATATCTTTGATGGCAAGCAACTGTGTTTTTAAGACCTGAACGTTTTACTGTTGTATAGCATTTTTGACTGTCCACTCAGTTCAACAAATATTTATTGAGTGCATACTATGTGGTGGACACTGTCCTAGGTATTTGTTTTATGTTGGTGAAAAAGAGAGCTTCCTCCTTCGTAGTACTTTTTCTAGTATTGTGGAGGGGCAGGCAGTAAAGAATAGGCATTATAAGTGAACACTTCAGATTGTTAGAAGGTAACAGTTTGCATGAGAAAAGACATAAAATAGAAGGTTTCTAGGGTTAGGGGTAGGGTTGCAATTTTTAAGTTACAGGCAGAGGGAACTATCAGTACAGACTTCCTCAGGCAGGAACATGCCTGCTGCATTTGAGGGACAGCCCTGGAGTCCACTATGTGGGAGTTCAGCACACCATGAGGGAGTGCAGCGTGGCTAGACCCTGGGGGTCTCCAGCTCACTGTGAGGTCTGGTTTCTGTTCTGCCTGAGGCAGAGCACTCTTGTGGGATTTTGAGCAGGGCAGTGGCATGATCTGATATAATAGGAATTATTTGGTCTCTGTTGAGAAGAAAGTATAAGGCTTAAGAGTAGATGCAAAGAGACTAGTTTGGAAGCTATTAGAATAATCTAGGCAAGAGATTAAAAGATGCTTACTCCTTGGAAGGAAAGTTATTACCAACCTAGACAGCATATTAAAAAGCCGAGACCTTACTTTGTCAACAAAGGTCTGTCTAGTCAAGGCTATGGTTTTTCCAGTGGTCATGTATGGATGTGAGAGTTGGACTGTGAAGAAAGCTGAGTGCCGAAGAATTGATGCTTTTGAACTGTGGTGTTGGAGAAGACTCTTGAGAGTCCTTTCGACTGCAGGGAGATCCAACCAGTCCATCCTAAAGGAGATCAGTCCTGGGTGTTCATTGGAAGGACTGATGTTGAGGCTGAAACTCCAGTACTTCGGCCACCTGATGCGAAGAGCTGACTCATTTGAAAGACCCTGATGCTGGGAAAGATTGAGGGCAGGAGGAGAAGGGGACGACAGAGGATGAGATGGTTGGATGGCATCACCAACTCAATGGACATGGGTTTGGGTGGACTCCGGGAGTTGTTGGTGATGGACAGGGAGGCCTGGCGTGCTGCAGTTCATGGAGTCGCAAAGAGTCGGACACAACTGAGCGACTGAACTGAACTGAACTGAGGCCAGAGATGAAGTGGCTTAGATCAAAATGGTAACCGTGGAGGTGGTGAGAAGCGGCTTGGTTCTGGCTATAATCTGAAGGTAGGATGGAGCAGGTTCCCAGTGCACGGAAGGCAGAGAGCGAGAGCCCAGAGCAGTCCTAGTTCACACACTCTGACTTTTCCTGTCGGAGTGTTTGGAAGAATGGAGTTGCCTTCCACTGAGATGAGGGTCTGTGGATGGGGAGCAGGTTTTATGGAAAAGAGTTCATTTTGGACACGGTGAGTTTGAGATGACACTTAGATATCTAGCCAGAGATGCGGAGTAAGCAGCTGGATGTGCATGTGTGAAGTCTGGGCTGCAGATGTTACTTTCAGAGTCTGTGGTCTGTGGGTAATAAGAGCCTCAGGCCTAGGGAGTGAGTATAGACAGAGAGGAGGAGATGACTGAGGACTTGGTCTCACGGCGCTGGTTTAAGAGTTGGGGAGAAGAAGCAGAGCATCCTGAAGAGCAACCCATGAGGCTAAGGAAAACCACGAGAGCAGGGTGTCCTGGGAGCCACAGGAGGAGAACCTGCCCAAGTGAGCAGGTGTCCAGCATGTCCATTGCTGGAACAGACGGGTAGAATTGAGAACTGACAAAAAATGAGTGTATCTAAATGGGTACATGTAACTATATCTTACTGGTGGCAGCCACTGGTGNACGAGAGCAGGGTGTCCTGGGAGCCACAGGAGGAGAACCTGCCCAAGTGAGCAGGTGTCCAGCATGTCCATTGCTGGAACAGACGGGTAGAATTGAGAACTGACAAAAAATGAGTGTATCTAAATGGGTACATGTAACTATATCTTACTGGTGGCAGCCACTGGTGATTTACATGGTATGGGGAGTGAAAGCTTGATAAAAAAGAGTTTAAGAGAAAGTCAGAAAAAAAAAAAAAGAAGGAATTTGAGTACATGATACAGACAATTCTTGAGGGGCTTTGCCCCATTGAAGCACACACAGACACACACACACACACACAGACACAGACACAGACACACACACACACACACACACACACACACAAAGGAATGGAAACTAGTGGGAGAAGTGAAGTCAAGAAAAGGATTTTTTCAGATGAGAGAAATAACAACTTGTTTGTTTATAGGNACACACACACACAGACACACAGACACAGACACACACACACACACACACACACACACACACACACACACACAGAGGAATGGAAACTAGTGGGAGAAGTGAAGTCAAGAAAAGGATTTTTTCAGATGAGAGAAATAACAACTTGTTTGTTTATAGGACTAAACTGAAAGAAAACAAAAAATTAATGATGTATGAGAAATAGAAGAGGCTTGCCAGAGCGATGTTCTCGAGTAGGTCATGGAGCATATCTCCTCAGGCGGTAGGCCTGGCTCTACCTGGGACAGGTGGGAGGCAGAGGGGGGCAGGAAGTAGGCAGCCAGGGTGGTGACCCTTGTGGACAGTCTCTGCAGGACAGTCATTCACTCAGCAGAGTGAGGAGCTGAGAATGAGGATGGGGTAGAGGGTTCTGGTGACGTGAGGTTAGAGGAGGTGAGAAACAGGGAGTACATGGCTAGGGAAGTATGCAGTGAGGTTTACTTGGAAAGGATTGTGTAATCCTCAGCACATGAGTTAGCCTTGGTCTGTGAGTAGTAAATCTGCAACATTAATGATTAAACTTTGAAACAAAGCTGCAGCCTTTTGATGAAATCTGTTTTAAGAGGCCTTGAACTACTTAATTTTATCTTGTATCTTTTATTTTGCAGAAAAACTATGGGCAAGCTGATGAAGATTGTAGGCATGGTATGTTTAAAAATAAGATTCTCTTCTGCTTTGACGATTTTGAATTACTTCATTGAGTAATGTTTAAGATGTGAATTTTTCATGTACTGATTTCAGTGGTGATTTTAATATGAAAAAAACCCCACTTTGTGGTGCTGACTAATCTGGGGGGCTTTCCTGGCGTGACGGGTGTGCCCGTGAGTGTGGCCCCTACTCCCGAGTGGTGGCGTCGCCGCCACTCCCTTGGGAACACTTTGAAAGTGTGTGAGTATTTTCAGTCAACAGAGAGCTGTATTTTGAGAACTATAACACATAACACACATTAATTAAAATGTTAAGCTTGGGTAAATGGAAAGCTGGACCTCTTTTCTCCTTCATTAGAAGATTTTCCTTAGAGAGAAGAGATCAACTAGAATGCTCTTTAGTGCTTTTTCCTGTTTTCTTTTGGTCAGGAAATTGATTAATAACATTCTCGCTCTTTGGGTGCTCATAGACTAGAAATCCTTTTCTTCGAGATTGCTCCATTCTCTAGAGTGAGTCTAGGAGTGAGTGGGAGAAGAGTTCAGTGTGCGTTCTCACACACTCTTGGTGAGTTTGCACAGCTCAGTGATTTGGACAATGGAATGTTTCAGTTATCTAAATGGGGAGGAGGGCTGAGGTGTTTAACGTAAATTAAAGTTCTTTTCCTGTTCTTTTCCTGTTCACTCTTTTGTGTCAAAGTTTTTCAAAGTACTAGCTATTTTTGTTGTAAACCTTACAGAATGTAAATCTTACCTATTCCTATGATGTCTTGGACACATTGAACCATTCATTGACGATTCAGTGACCTCTCTGTAAACCTTGCTTCATAGAGTTGTGCACTTTGGGAGATGACTGGCATTTGAGAGATACTGAGTACAATCTTGGCTACCTGTAGACGTTTAAAGGTCACTAACAGGCCGGTAATGAGTCAGATAGCGCAGAAGGGCCCACCCCTGCTCCCCGTAAGAGGGAAGCGTGCCGTTCGTTTGCTGCGCCTCCTTCACCTTTCTCTAGAGTAAGCACAAACACTTGTAACACGTTACATACGTACATAGGGCTTTTTCTTTAAAAATTAAAAAGAATTATGTGATCATAACAAAATTGCTTGCTTGCTTCTGTAGCAATATGGATGATGGCTGTCTTACTGAGTTAGACATGCATCAGCCCTAGCTCCTGCACCGTAGTCCCTGGTGTAGACAGCCGTCATTTACTCAGCTGTCCCGTGGTGGAGGGCATTCGGGTGGCCTAGTGTCCTAGTTCGTCGCAGTTCACCCTGTAATAATCATACACTGTTTCTCACTGTCGCCTTTGTTTCTGTGTGGTAGTCTTGAAAGTTAGATGCCTGGATGAAGGAGTTTTAAAAGTTGAATGTCTGGGTTAAAATATACATATAGTTTTAACAGACACTTTCAGATTAGTTTCAAATGCACACATTTTTAAATAGTTCAGAAAAAAATTAATGAAGTAAATATGGCAAAAGATGGCAACCTAAGTTTCAAGAGTATGAATGCTTATTGTACTATTTCCCCTAGTCTCTCATTCTAAATTTTTCATAATTTAGAAAATTATCAAGAATTCTCATATCTCATTTCACAGTCTCACATATCAGCAATATGTGAGAATGCCTGTTTCCTATGATCTCACTAACTGGGACCTCTCAGTCTTGACATTGTGACAATCTCATGTGTGAGAAATGACCTCTTTCTTTAATTTTCGCTTCCTTGAGTACTAATGAGGTTGATGCTTTTTTCGTTTGGAGACATGCAAAGTCCCAGTAGATTAGGTGACTTGTAAGAGGTTGCACGAGAGTCAGTGCTGCTGGTGCAGGAGCGCATGGAAGAGTGCCGCACTTGCGTGCTTTACTTGGCGTTTAAAGGTAGGGATTATTTTACAACTGCTGTTAGCAGTATGAAAATTTAACCTGGAAACCTTGGAGGTGAAGGCTAGGTCTGTTACCTGGACTGTGATCATGGTAACATGAAAGTATATGTATGTCCACACTCACCAGATCGTATACGTTAGCCACGTGCAGTTTTGTGTACTGATGCTGCTTCTGTGAAGTGGGGAGAAAACCACTATCTCAGACAAGGTTGTAGTTAAATGAGTGTATGCTTGTGATGGTGGTGGAGGGTACGAAGCAGAATACAGCTTGGTAATATGTTCATGCTTTTGACCCACTAATCTCAGTTCTGGGAGACTGTACCAAGTATATATTTCAAAGGAAGGAAAAAAATTGTCTGTGGAATGGTGTTCATTGCGGTGCTGTGTGGAAAAGGGGGAAATTGGTTGGCTTGCAATAAAGGTTCAATGATTACATTCTATGCATTCCTTGTTACCACTTATGTGATAAGTAAGAACGTGGAAATGCTTATTTAATGTAAAGTTGTTCATTTGGAGTAGACATTTGGAAATATTGTCAAAAGTTTATGTGTATGTATTGCCAGTTGTAGACTTCTGCTTTTATTTTGTATATAATTTTTTCTCTTCCCTTTTGGTAACTTTTTTTTTTTTTGAAGTATAGTTGATTTACAGTATTACTTTAATTTCAGGTGTACAACAAGGTTATTTTTGTATAAGATAAATACCATGGTTAGGCAGGCAGTCAGTAATAAAAATCAAGACCAGTCTCGGCCTTTGTTAACTGTTAAACTGGTCTGTATGCTGGGTGCCCGAGCAGCTCCCTCTGCAGGGCCCCAGACCTGTTTGCATTTGATGGTCCCTTGCTGTCAGCATCAGCTTGCATTCCTTGCAGCTCTCAACAGGCCTCATTGCAGCTGCCCTGCCCGCTTCTCCCTCCACTTGGTGCTTCTGACCCTGATTTCACTTTCTCACACAGGGATAGGAAACCCGACAGGCAGTCTTTGTCATGGAGCTGAAAAATTTAAATTCTTTTTTATTATGAAAAACTTACAAGGAGAAACTAAAGGAAATAGTATAATAAGCATTCATATTCTTGAAACCTAGGTTGTCACCTTTTGCCGCATTTACTTCATTAATTTTTTTGTTTTTTCTATTTAAAAGTAATTATAGATACCATGGTATTTATTCCTAAATACTTCAGTATGCATCTGTAATAAATAAGATCATAACTGTATAACCACAGCATTATTATTAACCTAATAAAAGTGACCATAATTCCCTAATATCCAAAACCCAATCCATAGTCAGAATTACCTGGTTGTCCCCAAAATGTGTGTGTTTGTTTGTTTGTTTTAATGGCTGATTTCTTTAAGCCAGGAACTAATCAGAGTCATAAGATTTGAAAGTTGGAGTTCTGCTTAAATAGATTCTGAGTGACGACTCAGGGGCATCTTGAAAATAAACTACACAGACTTTAAGTTCAGAGGGTTTAGTTCTGAGTTTGGTGTTGTGTTCTGGATAGTAAGGATTGTCAAGCCAGTGGCAATGAGTAAGTCTGTTTCATTACCTGAACATAAGCTGTATTTGGCATAACAGGAAAACTTCCATAAAATAAAGATTTTTCCTGTGCTTTTGAAATATTCATCATATAGGAAACTCACATTTTTTACACTAACAAGATAGAATGAGGTAAATGGAGAAAGTGAAATCGAATAGTAGTCTTAGCAACTGAAAGACATTTGTGCTACATGTAATGTGTAAGTCAAACTCAATCATTATAACAGTGGATATTTTTCATACAGCTGCAAGATTCTTAAACTCTAGCTGAGAGTGTCATTAATTAAGAAATTAATACAAGTGGGAGTTTGGGGCATCTATTGATATTTATTATGTTAATACTTCCCCTGTGAAGTGATTCAGTAACCAAAAAGCCCTGTTGAATAGATGCTGACTGTCCTAAAAAAGGCAAATTGATACGTGATTGATTGAACCTTCTACACTTTCCTTTTTCTCTGAAGAGTTTTCATTACATAGATTTTATGGTAATTAAACATAAATGGAAATCCATTCCAGTATTCTTGCCTGGAGAATCCCATGGACAGAGAAGCCTAGTAGGTTACAGTCCACGGGGTCGCAAAGAGTCGGACACGACTGAGCGACTTCACCTCACCTCAAACATTTTTTGGGGAAAAATAGTTAATAAGGGTAATAATATTTATTCAGAATTTTCTCTGGGTCAGACCTCTGAAATAGTTTGTTTAACCGCATTGTAATATCATTCCAATTTTACAGGTGATGAGTGAGATTAAGTAACTTGCTTAGGAGCACAGAGACTGTCCAGAACTGGACTGTGGTTTTGAAGTGAAGTCTTTCTGACCCGAAAGGCCGTGCTTCTTCTCTTTTATCTGTCCTAAGCTATAATCTGTGTATTCTTTGGAGTTTTCTAGACATTATTCTGTTTAGTATAATAAATTTGGGGGAGGAAAGGTATATGGGTATTTTATATTCTAGAAAGGATTAAAAAAAAACAAAACTGAGGCTCAGGGTAACATTGATAATCATTAGTAGAGTTGGACAAGAATTTGGATCTTCATGCCAGGTTTTTCTATTGCCAAGACTTTTAAACAATGGAGCAGTTGCAGTAATATTTCTGATTCTTTAGATCCAGTCGCTGGACGTTGCAAAGATGGTGCAGAGTGACCCCATGTGCTGTTTCCCCCACTGGTTGCATCTTACGTGACCATGGTTACAACTGACGTTAACTGTAGTACAATACCAAAGCTAGGAAGTGAGCTTTGGTTCAATGGCTATGTGTAATTCTCTGTCATTTTACTGTGTGTGGATTCACGGGACCACCAGCACAGTTGAGGTTCAGAACTGTTCCATCACGTGAAGGCCTTTTTCTGTGCTACCCTGTATAGTTACACTCATGGGCCTGCCTCCCTGTGTAACCCTGGCAACCACGAGTCTGTTCTCCATCTCTGTAATTGTGTCCTTTTGAAAATAACACACAGTAGAACCATATTGTTTGTGACCTTTTTAAGATAACTTTTTCCCTCTCGCCATGTATTTGAGATCCATCCAAGTTTTTGAGTGTATGAATGGTCCATCCGTTTTTATGGCTGAGTAGTATTCCAAGGCCCCTTCATTGGTCATAGCCTTGTGATGGTGAAGGGGCTTATGTAACCCAATGAGGCTATGAGCCACCCAAGACAGACGGGTCATGGTGAAGAGTTGTTACAAAATGTAGTCTGTGGAGGAGGAAGTGGCAGCCCAGTATTCTTGCCATGAGAACCCCACGAACAGTATGAAAAGGCAAAGAGATATGACACCGGAAGATGAGCCCCCGAGGTCGAAAAGTTGTCCGTTCTGCTACTGGGGAAGAGTGGAGGGCAACAGCTCTAGAAAGAACAAAGTGGGAATGATGTTCAGTTTTGGTTGTGTCTGGTGGTGAAAGTAAAGCTGGATGCCGTAAAGAACAGTATTAAAGAAGAACCTTGAATGTTAGGTCCATAAATCATCGGACGTGGTCAAGCAGGAAGTGGCAACAGTGAATATTGACATCTTAGGAATCAGTGAACTAGAATGGATGGGAATGAGTGAATTTATTTCCAAGAACCGTTATATCTACTATGGGCAAGAATCCCACAGAAGAAATGGAGTACCCCTCATAGTCAGCAAGAGTCTGAAATGCAGTATTGGGTGCAACCTCAAAAATGACAGAATCATCTTGATTCTTTTCCAAGGCAAACTATTCAGCATTACAGTGATCCAAATCTATGCCCCAGCCACTGATGCTGAAGAAGCTGAAGTTGACCAGTTCTATGAAGACCTATCACACTTTTGAGAACTACCACCAAAAGATGTTCTTTTCATCACAGGGAATTGGAATGCAAAAGTAGAAAGTCAGGGGTTACCCAGAATAACAGGCACATTTGCCCTTGGAGTACATAATAAAGCAGGGCCAACAGAGTTTTGTCAAGAGAACACACTGGTCACACCAGACACCCTTTTCCAACAAGCCAAGAGATGACCCTACACGTGGGCATCACCAGATGGTCAATACCGAAATCAAATTATGTTCTTTCAAAGTGTAGTGGTGAAGAAGACTCTTGAGAGTCCCTTGGACAACAAGGAGATAAAAAGGAAAGCAATTCCAAATATCCACTGGATAGACTGATGGTGAAGCTAAAGCTCCAATATTTTGGCCACCTACTGCAAAGAGTTGACTCTTTGGAAAGACCCTGATGCTTGGAAAGCTTGAAGGCAAAAGGAGAAGGGGACAGCAGAGGATGAGATAGTTCATCACTGACTCAGTGGACATGAATTTGGGCAAACTCTGGGAGGTAGTGGAGGACAGAGGAGCCTGGTGTATTGCAGTTCATGGGGTCACAAAGAGTGAGACACGACTTAGTGACTGAAAACAATCACAAAGTGTCCCACAGCGTGGCGGCCCCACAGTCGGGTCTCCAGCAGGAACCTAAGGCTTTGTGGAATAGGATCTCCACTCTTATTCCATTTGCCCTTAATGCCTATCAACTATTTTAAGTAAAGTTCTTATATTTAAGTTGATAGGGATTAGAAAGTTAAATTATAAAATGCTAATTTTGGAATAGAATGAAAATCAGGAAAGTGAGTGAATATTTAGTATTTGACTTAAGTTTGAGGACTGTTATCTTTCAAATGTGCAGACTCCCTTTTTTTCTTTGTGTAGATATTTGAGAAAGCAATAGTCTTTGAACTTAGGTCCTCTGAACTCAATTGGAAGAGACTCATTGTGGTCATATGATTGTTCTGTGCCCTTTCTTATTTATGCAGGGTGTCAGTTATAGTCAGAAGTGACATTATACATTTATTTCATGTTGTTTTTTACTCATGGGATAAACACTAGCATTAATTTCATATTAGCTGAAATTATATTTATACATAAAAAAGAGATTTAAAATGAGTGGTAGCTTGCCCTTTAAAAATTTCAGTTAAAACTATACCAGAAGAGGGCGCTGAAGTCAAGATGGCTGTGAACACCTGAGCACAGCGCTCTCCCCCAGGGCCAGGTCGGTTAAAAAGCAGCAAAACGTGGGTGTTTCTCGTTAGCAAGCAAATCAGCCAGGGAAGCAGTGAAGTGAGGGAGGGTCTTAGCACAGAACTTCCCACAGTCGGGATTTCCTCCAAGTGCTTAACAGTGGAGATGGCAAGATGTTGGCTTTTGACACTGAAATGAAGGCCATGAAAGAGTTTCAGATTAAAAAAAAATACAGTTAAATTGATCTTTTTAAGTAGAAAAAGCTTCTTCCAGTTTTTGAACAGTTAGCACAGATGAACTTTCCAGTAACTATATAGCAGACGCATCGTGGAAATTAGAATTCTTTATGAAGAGAAGGTTGAAGTCTCTGCAAGCAGCAAATTCTCTCTCTCTTTCTAATGCACACACAGTATGACAGGTATTTTGCAAATACTGCTTTAACAGTGCCTTATGTGAAAGGCTCATTCAAGCATGTAGATGAAAGAAAAGCCTTTTATGAGATGCTGGGGAACGAGGTTTCGGGGTTGTTTCTGTGATTATGTGTGTCGTCAGCTTTTTACTGTGTATGATTTTATATTTGTATAGTGATGAGGAGGTGAGGTATATTCATTGTGAGTCTCTTGCTCCTTGGAAGAAAAGTTATGACCAACCTAGACAGCATATTAAAAAGCAGAGACATTACTTTGCCAACCAAGTTCCATCTAGTCAAAGCTATGGTTTTTCCAGTAGTCATGTATGGATATGACACTTGGACTGTAAAGAAAGCTGAGCGCTGAAGAATTGATGCTTTTGAACTGTGGTGTTGGAGAAGACTCTTGAGAGTTCCTTGGACTGCAAGGAGATCCAACCAGTCCATCCTAAAGCAAATCAGTCCTGAATATTCATTGGAAGGACTGATGCTGAAGCTGAAACTCCAGTACTTTGGCCACCTGATGGGAAGAACTGACTCATTGGAAAAGACCCTGATGCTGGGAAAGATTGCAGGCGGGAGGAGAAGGGGACGACAGAGGATAAGATGGATGGATGGCATCACCAACTCAATGGACATGAGTTTGAGCAAGCTCCAGGAGTTGGTGATGGGCAGGGAGGCCAGCTTGCTGCAGTCCATTGGGCTGCAAAGAGTTGGACATGACTGAGGGACTGAACTGAACTGAACTGAAGATGCTTTGGTAATATCCAGCTCTTTGCAACCCCATGGACTGTAGCCCACCAGGCTCCTCTGTCCATGGGATTCTCTAGGCAAGAATACTGCGGTGCATTGCCATGCTCTGCTCTAGGGGATCTTCTCAACCCAGGGATTGAACCCCCTTGCTTCTCCTGCTTTGGCAGGCGGGTTCTTAACCACTCATGCCACCTAGGAAGCCCCATCTTATTGAATTAGCTCTAAAATTTAAGCTGGAACACTGAAAATAAGCCAGGAGAAATAACCTGTTTTTCTATAGTATGAAAACATCCAGAAGAAAGTAGTCCAAGAGCCTTTACACTGAACTGCAGTTGAAGTAAAGTGTACTTTCAAGAATATACAATAAGATCTCAGCTTTAAAGTTTACTGTATACACAAGGGGTTGTAAAAGAGATAACAAAGAATGTTGTGACTGGGTTGAAGGACCAAATACTGACAGCAGTAAGAGCAAGGTAGCAGGGATGTGGGGACAAAAAGAGAAAGCAAGAGAATGAGAGAAAGTATATTATAGAATTTAAACCTAGGGGTGAAATATTTAGAAGAGGTCTGATGATCCGAAGCATTGAATTCTGTTAGGGCTTTTCATTTTCCAAAAGCATTTTATTAAGGAAATATTTTATCTGCAAAAGACTTTCGTGGGAAGGACATAAAGTTTCACTAAAGCTGCCGCCCACATGCCTTAAAGTATTATGTATTACAATTGGAAAAAAGAGAGAGCAAGGTTAAGAAGGGTAGAGACAGAAGGATAGTGGGGGAAAAACAAAACAAATTGGTAACACGGACACTGGTGAGAGATCTGCCACAGAACTGTGATTTTGATTTATGTCATGTTTTCTGATACTTTTTATAAATGGACATTTTGAGGTGACTTAAGTCTTCCACCATTTGGAGTCTGTTTATATACTCCTCCCCCATCCCTAGGATATATTCAGCTACAAGTTTATGGCCAGAGATTAAATGGCTGATAATTTAGGAAGGAATTTATTTATAAATTACAAATTTTTAATGTATTTATTCAATGGATCTATTTTTATTTATTTTAAATTTATTTTAAATTGGATAATTTTGCTTTACAGTGTTGTGTTCATTTCTGCCATACAATAACATGAATCGGCCATGAATATATATATATCCCCTTCCTCTTGAGCCTCCCCCACCCCCTTAATTTTTAGTTTTGATTCAGTTCCTGATTTGTTGTTTTGGAGAACGTGATCATATCCAAGTGGCGAGTAAGTTCATTTTGTTAATGACCCAAAGATTTAGTTTACTGGTAATTTAAAAATTTCTTTTGAGAATATTGGAAAAATACCACCTTGATTAGGCTATGGTCTTCAGTACAAGATTTTAGAAATAACTAAGGACTTGATAAGAGAAATAATGTAAAATGGTCATGTTACTGAAAAAATACAGACTAATACTCAGCATTTACTGAACTTTAAACTTGTTTTAAGTGCTCTTACTCATGGCAGGCAATACTTTACAGGCAAGGGGAATTATATTTTACTTGTTTATCCTCTCTTTTTGGTAGCCAGGGGCTACCTTACAGAGACTGTTTTGGTCGAAGCAGTTGAATGAATGCATGCGTGGATGTCATTCAGTTGTGTCCAACTCTTTGCGACTGCATGGACTGCAGCCTGCCAGGCTCCTCTATCCATGGGATTCTCCAGGCAAAAATACTGGAGTGGGTTGCCATGCCCTCCTCTGGGGATCTTCCCATCAGGGATTGAACTCAGGTCTCCTGCGTTGCAGGTGGATTCTTTACTATCTGAGCCACCAGGGAAGCCCAAGAATACTGGAGTGGGTAGCCTATTCCTTCTCCAGAGGATCTTTTCAACCCAGGAATCGAACCAGGTTCTCCTGCATTGCAGGTGGATTCTTTACCAGCTGAGCTACCAGGGAAGCCCAGTTGAATGAATACTCCTTTAATATTACTCATTTTTTGGTCCAGAACATTCCAAGTAAGAGATATTTTAGGTCTTAGCAAATCTTACAAAAACTTAAGAATGAAACGGGATAGAGCCTTGAATTTCACATCACAGCTAAGGTGCAGGAAGGAGTTCTGTGCTCACAAAGTTCCACAGATAGCTGGTGGGGAGAGAATTTATTTGTTAGGAAACATAACTTTTTTACAGATGCCCAAGATTAGATTATGTTTGGCATGTTCAATAACTGAGGCAAATTTTATTATACACTAGGCCATACTTTGTATTCTTGCAGGCTTTTTCAAAATGTTAAAGATAGTGCAGTACCAGAGTGACAGCATTGCAATTTGATTTTATCATATGACACAGTAGCAGGATAGCTTTTTGCCTATAGTCGTTGACTGTTTCTTTGCCACAGTTCTTCCTGTGGGATCCTACAAGACATAAATGAATTGCACTTAAAGACAGCAGTTAGAAGAAAGTACATCAGTGGTGTTTCTCGTCTGAAATGTTTAGAGAGAGGAAAAGGAAAAGAATAACATGGAGACATTCAAATACCAATAGAATGGCAGAACTTTTGTAAAATAAAATTCAGCTAATACTTTGTACAAACCAAAGACCTTTGAAAAGTGTTTGTAAAATATGTTGTTTAATGCTTTTTAAACAAAGTGACATAATCATCTGAGACTGGAATATTCTTAAAAAATTTTTTTTCATTTCCCCAAAACATTCCTCAACTCTTGAAAACTAGTTTCTTAATATCCCAGTTACTCAAAAGGAACTCAGCTCTTTCCTCAAGTTTTCAATACTATTTTATAATTTTCAGAGGGTTAAGGAACATCTAGGGAACTCTTATGAGGGGATTGTGCTAGATATTTTATATAGTTAATCTTTACCACAACCTTGCTAGGTAGCTATGGTCACCTCCATTTTACAGGGAAGGAAGCAGGCTTAGAGAATGTGCATGATCCAGACCTTGGCAGAACTATTGTTTTTCTTTAAAACATTTTCCTGGCATTCTATCATTTGATTCTTGCAACACACTTTTCATGTTTCAGTTCTACAAATGACCATGCTGAGGGCCAGAGAGATAAAATGACTTGCCAAAGGTCATATTTGAATAGTTTCAGGAATAGTGAGATCGGAGGGAGATGTGGGCTTACTGTGGAATTTTCTAAGGTGCTCAAGACATTTTCAAGGATATGTTACTCGTGTATTGGAATTGTCAGTTGAGCACATGAGTGACCTGTAACATGGATGGAGTGAGAGCAGGTTGGTCTAAACTAAAAGTAATTGAACAAAACTTTCTTGAATATAGAGACTACAACTTTCAAATCAGTTGCAGTTGTACAAATCAGTTTTTAGTAAAACTGATGCAATACAGTGAAACTCAATATTCAAAAAAATAAGATCATAGCATCTTGTCCCATCACTTCCTGGCAAATAGATAGGGAAAAAATGGAAACAGGGGTAGACTTTATTTTCTTGGGCTGCAAAATCACTATGGATTGTAACTTCAGCCTGAAATTATAAGATGCTTGCTCCTTGGAAGAAAAGCTATGACAAACCTAGACAGTGTATTAGAAAGCAGACATCACTTTGCCAACAAAGGTCTGTATAGTCAAAGGTATGGTTTTTCCAATAGTCATGCATGAATGTTGCACCATAAAGAAGGCTGAGTGCTGAAGAATTGTTGCTTTCAAACTGTGGTGCTGGAGAAGACTCTTTAGAGTCCCTTGGACAGCAAGGTGATCGATCCTAGTCAGTCCTAAAGAAAATCAACACTGATTGTTCATTGGAAAGACTGATGCTGAAGCTGAAGTTTTCATACTTTGGCGACCTGATGCAAAGAGCTGACTCATTGGAAAAGACTCTGATGCTGGGAAAGATTGAGGACAGGAGAAGAAGGGGGTGACAGAGATGATGGCATCTCTGACTCAGTGGACATGACTTTGAGCAAACTCTGGGAGACAGTAAAGGACAGGGAAGGCTGGTGTGCTACTGTCCATTGGAGTGAAAAGAGTTGGACATGAATGAGCAACTGAACAACAACAGCAAGGGATAAGGAAGGATACTGCATAATGATCAGGGGTCAACTGAAGAAGATACAGCAGTTGTACATATTTATGGACCCAACATAGGAGCATCTCAATACAAAAGGTAAATGCTAAGTCATAAAAGAGGGAATGGAAGTAACACATTAAAAGTGGGGGACTTCAGCACTCCACTTACACCAATGGACAGATCATCCACACTGAGAATTAATAAAGAAATACAGGCCTTAAATGACCCACTGGATCAAATAGATTTAATTGATATTTATAGTATAAAAATACTAAAACAACCATCCTGCTGCTAAGTCGCTTCAGCCGTGTCCAAATCTGTGCGACCCCATAGACGGCAGCCCACCAGGTTCCCCCATCCCTGGGATTCTCCAGGCAAGAACACTGGAGTGGGTTGCCATCTCCTTCTCCAATGCACGAAAGAGAAAAGTGAAAGTGAAGTCGCTCAGTCGTGTCCGACCCTCAGCGACCCCATGGACTGCAGCCCCCCAGACTCCTCCATCCGTGCGATTTTCCAGGCAAGAGTAGTGGAGTGGGGTGCCATTGCCTTCTCCGAAACATCCATCCTAAAACATCAGAATGTAGTTTCTTCTCAAGTGCACATGGAATATTCTCCAGGATAGAGCACATTTTGGGTCACAAATGAAACCTTGGTAAATGTAAGAAACTTGAGATCATATTAGGTTATGTCTGATATGTCGCACCAGTTCTTCAGTACTCAGCCTTCTTTACGGTGCAGGCATATTTGACCACAATACCAAGAGATTAGGAATCGATTATAGGAAGAAAAATTGTAACAAATGGAAACACATGGGCGCTACATAGTATGCTACTTCATAACCAAGAGATCACTGAAGAAATCCAAGAAGAAATGGAAAAAAAAAAAATCCAGAAACAAAAGACAATGAACATATGATGACCCAGAATCTATGGGATGCAGCAAAAGCAGTTCTAAGAGGGAAGTTTATGGCAATACAGTCCTACCCCAAGAAACAAGCGATTTCAGATAAACAACCTAACCTACACCTAAAGCAACTAGAGTCAACAACAACAAAAAAACCCCAAAGTTAGTGGAAGAAAAGAAATCATAAAAATCAGAGCAGAAATAAAAGAAATAGAAACAAAAAAAATAGAAAAGATCAGTGAAACTAAAAGCTGATTTTTTTGAGAAAGATTAACAAAATGCATAAACCTTTAGCCAGACTCATTATGAAAAAAGGGGGGAGCACTCAATAAAGTTAGAAATGAAAAAGAAAAAGTTGCAACTGACACCACAGAAATACAAAGGATCATAAAGACTACTACAAGCAACTATATGCCAATAAAATGGAAAACCTGGAAGAAATGGACAAATTCTTAGAAAGCAAGCAACCCAATCAAAAACTGGCTGTAAGACCTAAATACACATTTCTCAGAGAAGACATACAGACTGCCAAAAAACTCACGAAAAGATGCTCAACACCACTAATATTTAGAGAAATGCAAATAAAAACTGCAATGAGGTATCACCTCACACAGGTCTGAATGGCCACTATCCAAAAATTTACAAACAATAAATGCTGGAGAGAGTGTGGAGAAAAGGGAACCCTCTTACACTGTTGGTGGGAATGTAAGTTGGTGCAGCCACTGTGAAGAACAGTATGGAGGTTCCTTTAAAAACTAAAAACCGAAAGGCCATATGACTGAGCACATGCCCCCTATTCAGCATATGCCCAGTGAAAATCATCATTCAAAAATTACATGAACCCCAGTGTTTATTTCAGCTCTATTTACGGTAGCCGGGACATGGAAGCAACGTAAATCAACAGAGGCGTGGATATCTGGCACATGTTACAATGGAATATTTGTTGTTTAGTTGCCAGGTTGTGTCCCGACTCTTTGCAGTACCATAGTTTATAGCTTTCCAGGCTTCTCTGTCCATGGGATTTCCCAGGCGAGAATACTGGAAAGGGTTGCCATTTCCTCCTCCAGGAGGTCTTCCCAACTCATGGATCGAATCTGTATCTCCTGTATTGGCAGTTCTTTAGCACTGAGCTATGAAGGAAGCCCACAAATGAAATACTCAGTTCAGTTCAGTTCAGTCGCTCAGTTGTGTCTGACTCCTTGCGACCCCATGAATCGCAGCACACCAG
>SJYV01033195.1:0-16335 GCA_006410875.1 Neotragus pygmaeus
TTGTCACTCTGCTTATTTAACTTACATGCAGAGTACATCATGCAAAATGCCAGGCTGGATGAATCACAAACTGGAATCCAGATTGCTGGGAGAAATATTAATAACTTCAGATATGCAGATGACGTGACTCTAATGGCAGAAAGTGAAGAGGAGCTAAAGAGCCTTTTGATGAGCATGAAGGAGGAGAGTGAAAAAGCTGGTTTCAAACTCAACATTCAAAAGACTACAGTCATGGCATCCGGTCCCATCACTTCATAGCAAATATAAGTGGAAAAAGTGGAAACAGTGATAGATTTTATTTTCTTGGACAAACTCACTGTGGATGGTGACTGCAGCCATGAAATTAAATGACACTTGCTTCTTGGAAGGAAAGCTATGACAAACTTAGATGGCATACTAAAATCCAGAGGCACCACGTTGCTGACAAAGCTCTGTATAAGTCAAAAGCTATGGTTTTTCCAGTAGTCATGTACAGATGTGAGAGTTGGACCATATAAAAACCTGACTGCTGAAGAATTGATGCTTTTGAACTGTGTTGCTGGAGAAGACTCTTGAGAGTCCCCTGGACGGCAAGGAGATCAAACCAGTCCATCCTAAAGGAGATCAGTCCTGGGTCTTCCCTGGAAGGACGGATGCTAAAGCAGAAACTCCAATACTTTGGCCACCTGATGCGAAGAACTGACTTATAGGAAAAGACCCAGATGCTGGGAAAGATTAAAGGTGGGAGAAGGGGACAACAGAGGATGAGATGGGTGCATGGCATCACCGATGGACGTGAGTTTGAGTGAACTGAGGGAGATGGCGAAGGGCAGGGAGGCCTGGGGTGCCGCAATCCATGGGGTGGTAAAGAGCTGGACACAACTGAGCAACCGAACAACTCTGACGATGACTTTAAAGTGAGGAGGGATGGTGCAGCGAGGCTGGGCTGGGGCCACAGAGAAGGAAGAGGAAGGGGCCTGCAGGAGGGTGGGAAGGGCAGTGAGCCCCACATTACCCGGCTGAGTGGGCCCGACGCCCACAGACGGATGACCCTGTGCCTGATAGCGTGGGGGTCTCTCGGAGGCTCAGCCGCTCGCTGACCCACTGCCCAGCAAGAGCAGCAGGATGCTGTGCCAGGCCCCCTGGAGACGGCCAGTCCCGCCCTGCTCTGGGCTCCAGGGGGGCCCTCCACCCCGCCCAGCCCCCTCCCCAAGCTCTGCTCTCCTGGACCCACTCGGGCTGCCAAGGCAGGCAGCAGACAGGACCCCGTGACCACGAGACAGTCGACTGTGGCAAAGGGCTGAGCCGTTCAAGGTCACGCTGGCGACAGGAGCCCGTCGGGAGGACTGGAAGAAGGGCTGGAGGGGCACGAGGGGGCAGCTGGTGCCCGTCAGGACGTCGCGTGGGCAGGCGCCGTCCCTGACACGCCCGGGAGAAACCACAGGCACAGGATCCGAGACACGGCGCGGGGCTCGGGGAGGCCGCAGGGCAGACGGGGATGAGCCTGGGAGACAGTGGGTCTGGCTGGACCGAGAGAAGGGAGCCCGCCCCACTCTGGGCCTGCGCCAGGCCAGGGCAGGGGCTGGGGGTGAGAGCGAAGGGACACAGGCCCCTCCCTCGCAGACCCCGGCCCCCGCCCAGCCCGCTCCCTGCAGACAGCGACAGCTACGCAGGTGAAGCTGTTCAGGCCGGGGCTGGCACCTGCAGGCTGAGGCCTGCTCCAGAACCCGCTCTGTCCCAGGGTCCCCAGTACAGGAGCCCGCCCCAGCTGTGCCCTGTGCGTCTGGCCGGTGCGCCATCCAGACTCCCTGAGCAGAATTACCTGCTCAGCTGTAAAGGTCCACTCTCCTCTCCTGGCGCCAGGCGGGACCGCTCAGGAGGCAGTGCCCCTTCTCAGTCCTGTGATGGCCCCGTGGCCACGTACGTGCACGTGTCTCTGGCAGGCTTCAGGGACGGAGTCAACAGAGCGTCTCCCTTTAAGACTGCTCAGAGGACCCAGGGAGACGCTGGGGGCCGCCTGGCGGAATTCTCAGCTTGAGGACTCGTGGCCGCGCCAGCGCCCCTGCAGGCGTCCCTGCCCGCTCTGCCAGGCCACTGCTGGCGGCCGTCTTCCTGCCGCGCGGGTCTTGGTTGCTGTGCTCAGGCTTTCTCCAGCTGCGGTGCACGGCTTCTCTTGTTGCCCCGGGCAACTGCTGGTTACAGGGCCCTGTCCAGGGATGGCAGCTTGAGGGGCCTGTCAAGGAAACCCTCGCCCCCCGCCTGGGAATGAGCATTCATTGCACCACAAGACCAAATGGTCACGAGACACCTCCCAAACCATGCTCGAAAGTAAGACTGAAGGGAAGGGCTGCCACACAGAGAACGCTGCCCACCAGCAGTTCTGCTACACAAGAATCAAGTCATCGCCCAAAACTCAAGTCAGCCACCCAAGGAGCTGGAGTGCCTGAATGGAATTCAGGGCAGGTATCTGGACAAGGCACTTTGTGCCCTGGGAAAAGTGGCAGAACTGGCCCCCACGACTTAGACGTTTTCAGGAGAAAATCTTTACGACCGTTTATCACCTTGTCCCATACTTGTTGCTGTTCCGTTGTTAAATCATGTCTGACTCTGCAGTTCCAAGGACTGTAGCCTGCCAGGTACCTCTGTCCACGGAATTCTCCAGGTAAGAAGACTGGAGTTGGTTGCCATGTCCTTCCCCAGAGGATCTTCCTAACCCACGATCGAACCTGTCTCTCCTGTTCAGCAGGTGGATTCTCTACCGCTGAGCCACCAGGAAAGCCCCCTCCTATAATTTCAGTTCAGTTCAGTTCGGTCGCTCAGTCGTGTCCAACTCTTTCCATCCCCATAGACTGCAGGACGCCGGGCCTCCCTGTCCATCACCAACTCCTGGAGCTTGCTCAAACTCATGTCCATTGAGTCAGTGATGCCATCCAACTATCTAATCCTCTGCCATCCCCTTCTCCTCCTGCCTTCAGCCTTGCCCAGGGTCTTTGCCAATGAGTCAGTTCTTCACATCNGTCCATCACCAACTCCTGGAGCTTGCTCAAACTCATGTCCATTGAGTCAGTGATGCCATCCAACTATCTAATCCTCTGCCATCCCCTTCTCCTCCTGCCTTCAGCCTTGCCCAGGGTCTTTGCCAATGAGTCAGTTCTTCACATCACCTGGCCAAAGTACTGGCGTTTCAGCGTCAGCTGAATAGTTATAACCCCATAATTAGAAAAGCGCCAACACACCATTAAGGAAGATACCGTGTTTTCCTGAATAGCATTGACCCTCTACCCTGCTGGGTGCTGGGTCGCATATATCCTTTTACCAAATTAAGTATATACTGGCCTCCCCTTTTTCTCTTTTTAAATTTTTGCTTTTTTAATTAAAAAAATTTTTTGTTGGGTTGGACAAACAGCTCATTTGGCTTCGCAGTAAGATGGCTCTAGTGATGCTTGTTTTTAATCTCATTTGAGACAATCGTGTCATATTGTGCCGTAATACCCGTCATAGCATCGTGCATTAAAAAAAAGCATCGCAACTGGTGAATTTTTGTGTAGCTATTTTAATATTGAAGATGGAAGAAAAAACTACGTTTTCGGCATATTATGCTCTATTATTTCAAGAAAGGTAAAAATATGACTGAAACACACATAAAAGTTGTGTGCAGTAGGGGAAGGTTCTGTGACTGACCCAACATGTCAAGTTGGCTTGCGGACAGTGCTCGAGTCGGAGGCGCCTTTATGCCAGGGACCTTCCTGGCCCAGGAATTGGCTCTGCGCCTCCCACACTGGCAGGTGGATTCCTCGCCACCGAGGCGCCGGGGACGAAGGCGAAGCCGTGTGCGTGGGTGCGTGGGAGTCCTCTCTTATGAACTCTTTCTGGAAAACCAGGTGACGAATCCCAGCCAGTGTCGCTCCCAGTCAGACCACTGGACAAAAGCGTCTGCAATCAGTCAACAGAAAACACACCATTTTCCATCAGGAAAACGCAGGACCGTGTGCTTCTCCAATGACCAGGCAAAAACTGTCACAGCTTGGTAGGAAGTTCTGATTCACCCACCGTGTTTACCAGACACGGCGCCCTTGGAATTCCACTTATTCTGGTCTTTACAAAGTTCCCTCTTTGACAGATTGTAAACACTCTTTCTTTCTGGGTTTCGCAGGGCCAGGCCTCAGATGCAGCGAGCAGCGTCTTTAGCTGCGGCATGCGCGGCCTAGTTCCCTGACCAGGGTTTGAACCCAGGCCCCCTGCACTGAGTGTGGAGTATTAGCCACTAGACAGCCAGGAAGTCCCTGTAAGATTCTCTTAATGGAAAAAATTTCAGTTCCCTGTGAAAGGACTGTTAAAGGCACAGGGAACAGTTCTTTGCTCAAAAAATTAAAAGGTTTTGGGAGGATGGAATCATGAAGCGGCCTGAAAAACGGCAGAAGGTAGTGGAGCAAAGGGCTGAACACGTTGTTCCATAAGGTTGTTGGTGAGTATGAAAAATGTGTCTTTCATTTTTACTTAAAAACCAAAGGAACTTTTTGGCCAACCCAACACAAAGACAAGCCCAAGTCCAGAAGGCTTTCACTGTAGGATTCCACCAGATGACCCGAGAAGTCGTGTATCAGTGACAAATAACGGATCTTTCACAGTTTCAGAGAATAGGAGGAACCACCTCCTATGTCATTCTGTAATGCCAATCCTAACCTAATTATAAAGTCAGACAAAGACATCACAAGGAAAGAAACTACAAACCAACTGCCATAAATACAGACTGGTAACACCCCTAAACTAGTGCTGAATCAAGTCTAGCAACACAGAAACCAATGACTAGGACAGGAGGGATTCAGCACAAGAAAGCAAGACTGCTTAACACCAAACATCAGCTCACGGGACTTGCCTGGGAGTCCAGCGGCTGTGCGCCTGCCTTCTATTGCAGCGGACGTGGGTGTGGCCCCTGGTTGGGGAACTGAGATCCCACGCGCCGCAGCTAATCCAGCCCACCACAACTCCTGAGCCTGAGCCGAAACTACAGCCCGAGGCAGCCACAAATAAATAATGAATAATTTAAAAAACCAATTCACAGGGTACAGGATACATAGCGTAATAAAGGACATACAGGGTAAGGACAGGATAAAGGACATACAGGATACGTAGCGTAATAAAGGACATACAGGATAAGGACAGGATAAAGGACATACAGGATACGTAGCGTAATAAAGGACAAAAACCATGTGACCATCTCAACAAATGCAGGGAAAGAAGCTGACAAAGCCCGACACTTTTATGATAAAAACTCTAAACAAAACATATGGGAACTTCTTGGCCAAATAAAGAGCTCATCTACCCAAATGCATAACCAACATCATATTTGATGGTGAAGATGAAATCCTTCCCCGAAGACCAGAAACAAGTCAAGGGTGTGCGCTCTGGTCCTCGCCATGCCTGTCCAACACTGTGCTGGGTTTTCCAGTCGACGCAGTGTTGAAACAAACAGACATACAAACCGCACTGAATCCAGATTAGAAACTGCACGGAAACTGTCTACATGCAGTTAACCATGAGACCATGCATCAAAACTCGAAACATATCTGCTAAATGCTCTGAGAACTAATACATGAGGTTAGCAAGTTCACAGAATACAAATAAATACTCACAAATTATATTTCAACACACTAGCAGCAGACAATCTACCACGGAATTAACAAAACAACCCAGGACAAAACAACGTAAGAAGATAGTAGGAAGCAAAGTTAACAGAAGAGCTTCGGGGTTGTGCACTGAAGTTGCAAGACACACTGAAAATAAATAGACGTTCCGTGTCGCGTGTACAGAAACTCACTATCGCCAAGACGACAGTGCCTGCTAACCTGATCGACAAATTCAGCTCAGTGCATATCAATCTCCCAGTAGGCTCTTCATAAAGGTGACAAATTGATTCTAAAATGTATGTGGAAATTCAAAGGATCTAGTTTCAAAGACTGTTTTGAAAAACGTAGCTGGAATGCCAGCACCATCTGATTTCAAACTTACTATAAAGTCAGCCAGTCATCGGCATAAGGCTGAGCACACTGATGAAAGGAATAGAGATAAAAGTCCAGAAATCCCTGTTCATACTCACTGTCGATTCATTCTCATCAGTGGTGCCAAGACAGCTCAGTGTGGAAGGACAGGCGTTTCAGCGAATGGTTCTGGGACAGCTCGGTGTCTGTCTGCAGCTCTGGGGGGAAAGGAAAGAAAGAGAACCCTGACACCCTTACCTTGTACCACAAACAAAAGTTAACTTGAAATGGGCTGCATACCTGAATGCAGGAGTTAAAACTCCAAAACCACGAGAGGAAAGCACAGAAAATCCCCACGACCTGGGGTCAGGCTGGCGCTCTCAGGCTAAGTCTCAGACAGGACTCCAGAAACATGACCCATTAAAAGAAAAAACTGATAAGATGGACTATATCAAAGTTAAAACTTTAGCCCTTAAAAAGATACCATTAGGACAATGGGAAGACGAGCCACAGACTGGGAGAAAATATGCGTAAATCACATGGCAGGTAAACAGCCCATATCCAGAAAATACAAAGAATGCTTAGCATTCAAGGAGACAAGCAAGGAACGGGCAAAAGGCTGAGCAGACTCTTCTCCAAGAAGATGCGTGAACACAGCGCTAACAGCCACGCGAAAGGGCGCTGAGCATCACTCGCTGGCGTTTAGTCGCTCAGCCATTTCCAACTCTTCGTGACCCGTGGCCTGTAGCCCACCAGGCTTCTTTGTCCATAGGATTCTTCAGGTAAGAAGACTGGAGTGGGTTGCCATTTCCTTCTTCAGGGGATCTTCCCAACCAGGGATTGAATGCACTTCTTCTTGGCAGACAGATTCTTGACTGCTGAGTCACCAGGTGAAGCTAGGGCGTTAGAAAGCTGCAAGTGAAACCCATAATAAGGTCCTAGCTCAGTCACCGTGGCTGCTACAGTCAAAAGGCAACATCAAGTCCTGCCCCTCACACACCGCTGGTGAGAGCATACAGAGGTACAGCCACGCTGGAGAGCAGTCTGATAGTCTCTTCAAAAGCGGAACAATTTTGCCATGGGCCCAGCAGTTCCNGCAACTGGTGAATTTTTGTGTAGCTATTTTAATATTGAAGATGGAAGAAAAAACTACGTTTTCGGCATATTATGCTCTATTATTTCAAGAAAGGTAAAAATATGACTGAAACACACATAAAAGTTGTGTGCAGTAGGGGAAGGTTCTGTGACTGACCCAACATGTCAAGTTGGCTTGCGGACAGTGCTCGAGTCGGAGGCGCCTTTATGCCAGGGACCTTCCTGGCCCAGGAATTGGCTCTGCGCCTCCCACACTGGCAGGTGGATTCCTCGCCACCGAGGCGCCGGGGACGAAGGCGAAGCCGTGTGCGTGGGTGCGTGGGAGTCCTCTCTTATGAACTCTTTCTGGAAAACCAGGTGACGAATCCCAGCCAGTGTCGCTCCCAGTCAGACCACTGGACAAAAGCGTCTGCAATCAGTCAACAGAAAACACACCATTTTCCATCAGGAAAACGCAGGACCGTGTGCTTCTCCAATGACCAGGCAAAAACTGTCACAGCTTGGTAGGAAGTTCTGATTCACCCACCGTGTTTACCAGACACGGCGCCCTTGGAATTCCACTTATTCTGGTCTTTACAAAGTTCCCTCTTTGACAGATTGTAAACACTCTTTCTTTCTGGGTTTCGCAGGGCCAGGCCTCAGATGCAGCGAGCAGCGTCTTTAGCTGCGGCATGCGCGGCCTAGTTCCCTGACCAGGGTTTGAACCCAGGCCCCCTGCACTGAGTGTGGAGTATTAGCCACTAGACAGCCAGGAAGTCCCTGTAAGATTCTCTTAATGGAAAAAATTTCAGTTCCCTGTGAAAGGACTGTTAAAGGCACAGGGAACAGTTCTTTGCTCAAAAAATTAAAAGGTTTTGGGAGGATGGAATCATGAAGCGGCCTGAAAAACGGCAGAAGGTAGTGGAGCAAAGGGCTGAACACGTTGTTCCATAAGGTTGTTGGTGAGTATGAAAAATGTGTCTTTCATTTTTACTTAAAAACCAAAGGAACTTTTTGGCCAACCCAACACAAAGACAAGCCCAAGTCCAGAAGGCTTTCACTGTAGGATTCCACCAGATGACCCGAGAAGTCGTGTATCAGTGACAAATAACGGATCTTTCACAGTTTCAGAGAATAGGAGGAACCACCTCCTATGTCATTCTGTAATGCCAATCCTAACCTAATTATAAAGTCAGACAAAGACATCACAAGGAAAGAAACTACAAACCAACTGCCATAAATACAGACTGGTAACACCCCTAAACTAGTGCTGAATCAAGTCTAGCAACACAGAAACCAATGACTAGGACAGGAGGGATTCAGCACAAGAAAGCAAGACTGCTTAACACCAAACATCAGCTCACGGGACTTGCCTGGGAGTCCAGCGGCTGTGCGCCTGCCTTCTATTGCAGCGGACGTGGGTGTGGCCCCTGGTTGGGGAACTGAGATCCCACGCGCCGCAGCTAATCCAGCCCACCACAACTCCTGAGCCTGAGCCGAAACTACAGCCCGAGGCAGCCACAAATAAATAATGAATAATTTAAAAAACCAATTCACAGGGTACAGGATACATAGCGTAATAAAGGACATACAGGGTAAGGACAGGATAAAGGACATACAGGATACGTAGCGTAATAAAGGACATACAGGATAAGGACAGGATAAAGGACATACAGGATACGTAGCGTAATAAAGGACAAAAACCATGTGACCATCTCAACAAATGCAGGGAAAGAAGCTGACAAAGCCCGACACTTTTATGATAAAAACTCTAAACAAAACATATGGGAACTTCTTGGCCAAATAAAGAGCTCATCTACCCAAATGCATAACCAACATCATATTTGATGGTGAAGATGAAATCCTTCCCCGAAGACCAGAAACAAGTCAAGGGTGTGCGCTCTGGTCCTCGCCATGCCTGTCCAACACTGTGCTGGGTTTTCCAGTCGACGCAGTGTTGAAACAAACAGACATACAAACCGCACTGAATCCAGATTAGAAACTGCACGGAAACTGTCTACATGCAGTTAACCATGAGACCATGCATCAAAACTCGAAACATATCTGCTAAATGCTCTGAGAACTAATACATGAGGTTAGCAAGTTCACAGAATACAAATAAATACTCACAAATTATATTTCAACACACTAGCAGCAGACAATCTACCACGGAATTAACAAAACAACCCAGGACAAAACAACGTAAGAAGATAGTAGGAAGCAAAGTTAACAGAAGAGCTTCGGGGTTGTGCACTGAAGTTGCAAGACACACTGAAAATAAATAGACGTTCCGTGTCGCGTGTACAGAAACTCACTATCGCCAAGACGACAGTGCCTGCTAACCTGATCGACAAATTCAGCTCAGTGCATATCAATCTCCCAGTAGGCTCTTCATAAAGGTGACAAATTGATTCTAAAATGTATGTGGAAATTCAAAGGATCTAGTTTCAAAGACTGTTTTGAAAAACGTAGCTGGAATGCCAGCACCATCTGATTTCAAACTTACTATAAAGTCAGCCAGTCATCGGCATAAGGCTGAGCACACTGATGAAAGGAATAGAGATAAAAGTCCAGAAATCCCTGTTCATACTCACTGTCGATTCATTCTCATCAGTGGTGCCAAGACAGCTCAGTGTGGAAGGACAGGCGTTTCAGCGAATGGTTCTGGGACAGCTCGGTGTCTGTCTGCAGCTCTGGGGGGAAAGGAAAGAAAGAGAACCCTGACACCCTTACCTTGTACCACAAACAAAAGTTAACTTGAAATGGGCTGCATACCTGAATGCAGGAGTTAAAACTCCAAAACCACGAGAGGAAAGCACAGAAAATCCCCACGACCTGGGGTCAGGCTGGCGCTCTCAGGCTAAGTCTCAGACAGGACTCCAGAAACATGACCCATTAAAAGAAAAAACTGATAAGATGGACTATATCAAAGTTAAAACTTTAGCCCTTAAAAAGATACCATTAGGACAATGGGAAGACGAGCCACAGACTGGGAGAAAATATGCGTAAATCACATGGCAGGTAAACAGCCCATATCCAGAAAATACAAAGAATGCTTAGCATTCAAGGAGACAAGCAAGGAACGGGCAAAAGGCTGAGCAGACTCTTCTCCAAGAAGATGCGTGAACACAGCGCTAACAGCCACGCGAAAGGGCGCTGAGCATCACTCGCTGGCGTTTAGTCGCTCAGCCATTTCCAACTCTTCGTGACCCGTGGCCTGTAGCCCACCAGGCTTCTTTGTCCATAGGATTCTTCAGGTAAGAAGACTGGAGTGGGTTGCCATTTCCTTCTTCAGGGGATCTTCCCAACCAGGGATTGAATGCACTTCTTCTTGGCAGACAGATTCTTGACTGCTGAGTCACCAGGTGAAGCTAGGGCGTTAGAAAGCTGCAAGTGAAACCCATAATAAGGTCCTAGCTCAGTCACCGTGGCTGCTACAGTCAAAAGGCAACATCAAGTCCTGCCCCTCACACACCGCTGGTGAGAGCATACAGAGGTACAGCCACGCTGGAGAGCAGTCTGATAGTCTCTTCAAAAGCGGAACAATTTTGCCATGGGCCCAGCAGTTCCACTCCCAGGTATTCACCCAAGAAAAATGCAATAGGTTTGCAAGAAGCAAGTGGCCATAGCTGCAGTATCCCTAACATCCCCAAACCGGAGCAAGCCCGGACGGCCACACACGGGTGAGTGCAGAAGATATGGCCGGCAGCTGTAAGCTGTTATCCAACGACAGGAGGGAACCGACTCCTGAGCCTCAGACGCCCGTGCCCAGTGAAGGGGGCCAGGCACAAAAGCGTAGATTACACGAGTGCGTTTGTCTGAAACGCCCAGAAAAGGCAGCTCTTCAGGGGCAGAAAGCTGCTGGGGCTGGTGGGCGGGGAGCGGGGGTGACCCACACAGGAACAGAGGGACCCCGGGGGGCAGCCGGGGCTCCACGAGTTGATAGACTGACCAGTGCTCAGCTGTCCGCTGAGCATAAGGGAGCTCGAGGGCCTGCAAGTCCTCCCTGAGTAACGTGGCCAAACAGAGGTCGGGCTGCAGGAGCAAGTCCAGGACGGAGCGGTGCTCCAGCTCCTCCACCCTCACCCTCTCCAGTGGGGAGCGTCATCCAGCTGGAATCCCGGTCAGAGGACAGGCTAAAAATAAGCTGCTTTACACTGGCGCAAAACACCCAGCGCAAACAGGAGAATCCACCTCAGGTGAGACCGAGGTCCTCGAAGTGACCACCAGGGGGCGCCACCCACCGCCCGCCCCGCAAACAGGGACAGACGGAGGGAGGAGGGACAGACAGAGGGAGGGCCGAGCGGAGCCAGGGGAGGGCCGAGGCTCCTCAACAGCAGGAATGCTTGGGCTGCGACACAAAGCCACAGGCTCGTACGAGCGTGAGGACAGACGGCCGCTGCACCATGCGGCCTGGGTTTTCCAAATGATCACTTTTTCTTGGTTTGGGTAAGATGATGATACTGTGATTTCGGCTCCAGACACCATCAGGAATGTCTACACCTCCCGAGCCCCGGAGGGTCTCAGACACCAGCGACTGCTGAGCCCAGGTCCTCAGGCGGGAGCTCACACACACCCTGGTGGAACAGGGAAAAGGCCTCACAGGTTCGGGACGGCGCTCATTGCCCGAGAACCCTGGGCCCAGGAGTGAGGCAGGAGCCCAAGGACCAGCGCAGCACCCGGCCCGCTGGTGCCGGGGAGGGAGGCGTTCTGAGGGTTCGACCCCAGGCTGCCGCCGCCAGGCCCGCCCCAGGCCCAGGGGCTGAACCAGGTAACAGCAGGGAGGCCCTTGTTCAGGCGGCAACACCATGTGGGCTCAGAACACACTTCTCGGGCCACACTCATCGGCAAGGCTCCTCCGAGGCTAGAGGGAGCGCTGCCCACGGGGCAGGTGGAGAGCGGGGACCCTGAGGCCCTTCCCGGACTCACTGGGGTTCGGGGACTTGCTCAGTCCGGGACAGCGTCAAAGCTGCATCCCTAAGTGCCTCACGGCCTCTCAAAGGACACCTCTCCTCGCATTCTCTATTTTAACACCAGCACCTCAGACCCTATATTTATCCGGATTAAATGTCAGCTCCCTGGATCCCAGGCTGTCGGGATCCGCCTGGATTCTAATTTTGCCCGAGAACTTTGCCACCCAACTCTGGGGCGCCCTTCCTCAGCCAGCGCAGGGTGCCGGTATCTCCCCAGCCCGGAGGGTCCGGCAGGCCTCCGGCAGGAGGTGGCTCAAGGAAACGCGGAACAGCCTGAGGGCAGCAGGGACACGCTCCCCGACGCGGCGACAGGGGTCAGCAACTGCCGTCCCGCGGAGGCTAGCAAGCGACTCCGCCAAGTACATGCTGGGACCTGTGTGGCCCTTTAAAACAGAGCGTCAAACCGTGTTCAGTTACAAAAGCAAAGGCCAGAAGAGTATTTTTACTGCAACACTCTGAATCAGTTTTTGAAAAATATAATGCTTACCTCAGGCTTTCCTGGTGGCTCAATCAGTAAAGAATCTGCCTGCAATGCAAGCGGTTCTACGATTCTACCCCTGGGTTGGGAAGATCCCCTGGAGTGGAGACGGCAGCCGGTGTCCTTGCCTGGGAAACCCCACGGACAGAGGCGCCTGCTGGGCTGCGGTCCACGGGGCCCAGCAGTGGGGTATGGCCGTGACTAGCACACCGCCACCGCCGCGAAGACCTCAGTAGCTCCTCGCAGGGGACAGACCCGTGGCCGCACAGCCTGGTTTTCATTCACACCTTCTACCTAGGGCGATTCTTCCAGGCACACGAGCTACTTTACTTAAAGCTCCTTCCAGATGCTTCTGCCCCGGCGACAGGACACCAAGGAGCCTGGGGAACTTAGCTAGGATTACGTAGGACATGATACTTCCATCGACCCAATTAACTCAGAGGAGAGGAATGCCGCTGCAGTTCTGAACCTGGACGTGTGCTCTGCGGGGATGCCTGCTCCGTCACACCCGACACACACACTTTGTCAATGTAAGTGACCGGCCCGGGATCCACCTCCAGCACAAGGACCATCCGTCTGCCACCAGGTGAGATTCAGCAGGTCAAAGACCTCACAACAAGCTTCAGAGACACGTGCAGAGGCAGTTTTGGGACTCGGCAAGGCCACTGCTGTTTGCCTTAGAGTCTGCAAAGTCAGCGGCAATGTAAACCAAGCATTTACATTACCTGCTAGAAGGGGTTTTGAGTGGACAGGATGCTCGCTAGGGAATGTAAACCAAGCGTTTACATTATCTGCTAGATACACGTCTAGCAGAGATTCACAGCTTTGTCTGGAAACCAACACTGCTGAGCACAGATTCTGATCCTCACCCGAGGTGACCCCTCGCGGTGCTGATGAGTCCCAGCCATCGGAGTGGCGCTGACCAAGCCCAGAGACGTGAGAACTCGCCACCGCCTGCAGCCAAAGTGGAGGGCACACCTCATCACCGCGCAGGAGCCGCGACTCGCGGGGCCTCTGCACGCTGAGCCTGAGAAGCAGCGGTTCCCACACGCGGATACCCGTTTTCCCACTGGCCTCTATAACACAGTATTGTTTTTCCTCTGAAGAACTTTAAAAACAGAAAAAGATCAATATTCTAACAATCAGATCATTCGCAAAGCGTCTGGAACTATTTTTTTATACGTGGCACAGAAACTAAGCTCTAGAGGAAAATTAATTTAAATACAGACTAGGGTTCTTGTCTTCCGCGATCGAATACTGTGCATCTGGAGAAGGCACGGGCCCTCTCTAGCGGTGTTCCGGTCCGCGGAGGATCAGGCGGACACAAAGCGGGTGCGGAGGGAAGGCAGCGGGCGGCGCGCGCCAGGCGGACCCCGCACCCGCCGGCACAGCGTCCGCCCGGTCACCGGGAGAGCGCCTTCCCTCCTTCCCCGATCTGAGGGCCTGCTCCGCCCCCGGCCGCGGGGAAGGGGCGTGCTCGGGGAAGCCCCCAGGCCACGGGCGCGGAGGGGACGCTCACCCTGAGGTCGTCCCCAGGGCAGAAACCGAAGGCCAAGCGGCCCGGGGCGGGGAACGCGGGGCAGATGCGCGTGCCGNTCCAGTTCATTTTAGTTCGCTGACTCCTAGAATGTCGACGTTCACTCTTACCATCTCTCGTTTGACCACTTCCAATTTGCCTTGATTCATGGACCTGACATTCCAGGTTCCTATGCAATATTGCTCTTTACAGCACCAGACCTTGCTTCTATCACCAGTCACATCCACATGTGGGTGTTGTTTTTGCTTTGGCTCCATCCCTTCATTCTTTCTGCAGTTATTTCTCCACTGATTTCCAGCAGCATATTGGGCACCTACCGACCTGGGGGGGTTCCTCTTTTGGTGTCCTGTCTTTGCCTTTTAATCTCTTTCCAGGAGGACAGCGACCTGTGAAGCCCACGGGGTGGACAGCAGCAGCATCCTCTTCGGACCACGTGGACTCTTGCTGTGGGCTGCACTGCGTTTCCCAAAGCTGTCTTGGCAGTCGCACCTGTGGCCGCAAACAGCCTCCCCCCAAGTGTTGTCAGGGCCCTCCCCAACTCGTGCTGGGTCCTCCCCCACAGCAGTGGCTCGCTGTCCCACCCCGGCACCATCCCAGGGTTGTTGGAGGTCGAAACTACAAATTCACACCCTAAAAGAAAAGGAGTTTAGGAAAATTTTAGTTAGGCAAAATGACAGGATACTTAATAAGTTAGGACCTTGCCCAGATGCGAGAAGGAACTGAATGTCTGATTTGAAAAGGATTCTAATATTCTTACTGCTGGTAACTTGCCAAGTAATCCTGAAAAAAAAAATCTTTCAGTCTTATCAGGAGAAGTGATGGGCTTTTCCACAGCTCAGTAAGACCGACAACCAGACATGTGGGCAAACTGTGTGAGCAAAGAAAGCCTGGAAAGAAGTGCGACTGCTTCTCAAACATCGGAGACAAAACCCGGCTTCACTCATGAGCAAAAGACCCACTCCAGCTGGTCTAGTCATCCTCGCAGACGTTCCTCCTACGAACAGAGCCCCCATGGACAATGTGCAGCTCACGGGTGCAGCAGGCCAGATCTGCAGGAGACTGGATGGCCAGCCCTCCGTCTTCGTCCCCCGGGGCGGTGCATCCGTCCGCCCTCGCCGTGGCTTTGTGATGAGCTGGGCTGTCCCTTCAACCTGGGGTCCAGGCGTGGCTCCATGACTTGACCCCAGCAGAGGCTTGAGTGTCCTGCGCTGCCTCTGCCATCCGCCGCGGCGCTTCTGCTGTGTCCGTGAGGGCGTGTTCCCAGTAGCCGCTGCCACGCCTGCCTGGAGCTCAGGCTGGGCCATGTGACGCCTGGACCATGGACGGGGCCAAGTCCATCCAAACCCCTACCGACCCACAAGCCTGTGAGTGAGGGGAGAAGGCAGCTGTGGTCATAAGCACAGATGACGAGGCTCTGCTATAGGCAGCGTTTGTTGCCCTTCAGCTGCTAGGTCACGTCTGACTCTTTGTGACCCCATGAACTGCGGCACACCAGGACTCCCTGTCCTTTACTACCTCCTGGAGTTTGTTCAAACTCATGTCTACAGAGTCTTCCTACATATATATCCCTATGTGAGAAATGTAAACATGTCCACACAACTCGTTCACAGATGCTAAAAGCAGCAGTGTGCACAATCACCAAAAGTTGGAAGCAACCACATGTGTATGGATGGCTGACTGAGGAGTGCCCCGCAATGAAAGGTTCGTGCATAAGAAAGAGTGGAGGGCTGGGACACGAGTGGGCCTCGTCAACATCACACTATATGAGAAGCCAGTCACAAAACACCACGTCTGTTTATAGGAGATATTTAGAAGCAATATAGGAAATATTTATATTTATGACTAGGAAACATTCAGGAGAGCTAAGTCTATGGAGACAGAGACAGACAGCTGGTTACTTAGGGGCGGAAAGGGCATGGGGTCTCTTTTTGAGGTGATGGAAATGTTCTAATAGAGACAGCGATGGCTGCACGTGTTATCGTACATCTTAAATAGGTGAGCTACACATTATGAGAATTTTATCTCAGTAAAGCCATTCTTTTTTAGTTAAGGGAAATATGAGATATTCTCATATGATGAAAAATGTTCTGTATCTGTAAAACAAAGCAAAACCTACACTTAAGAACACCTCGGTCCTTTCACGTGCTCAGCCGTGTGCGACTCAGGCCCCATGGACCACAGCCGGTAGGCTGCTCTGTCCGTGGCGCTCCCCAGGCGAGAGGACTGGGGCACCCTCCTCCCGGGGCCTGCCCGGCCCGGGCGGAACCAGAGCCTCTCGTCTCATCCACCTGCTGGCCGGGCCTTGGCCCCTCGAGC
>SJYV01033195.1:25384-90999 GCA_006410875.1 Neotragus pygmaeus
GTCGAATGCCTTCATAGGTTCAATCTTGGACGGGGTTGTTAGGACGGAGGGGGACGGGGTGGTGGGAGCAGCGGCTGTGTTCACGCTGGGGTGAGGGGGGGAAGGCCACGTCAAACATCCAGCAGGGCCAGGAGCCTGGGCTCTGGGTGCCGTGGAGCCAGGGAGCCGGGCACAAACATCAGACTTCCATAAATGACTTCCCTGACTTCAACATCCCCACATACTACCTCCTGGAAGGCAGCCCCTCTGGCACCTGCCATTTGCGAGGCTGTGAGCAAACGCCTGGCGTGCCCCTCTGCACGTTCCGAGAGCTGCTGGGGGCACAAGGCCGGGACGGCGGCTCCACAGGCCCCTCCTCATCTCGGGCCTGTCTCCACCCCAGCCTGCTCTGCCCACAGGTCTAACCAGAACCGTGTGGGAATCCAAAGCCACCGTTCCCTCCTGCCACTTCCCTGGCCAAGTGCAGCACCTGGGTGGCTCCATGTGCCTCAGGGGATGGTCAGGCGCCCCCCCGCCACCCCAGGTCCAGGCATGTCCCGCATGCTGGTCTGAAGTCACAGGGCCTCCTCTGGGCTGACTCGGGCCAGACCTGCAGGTCTCCCAGGACCCGTGCAGGCCCCTTCACTCTGACATCTGGCTTCCTGAGTGGACTGGTGGGCCCACCGCGTGCTCCCTCCTCCACTGGTGCAGGCCTCCTGGCCGCGACCGTCGTGGAGGCTGTGGTAACACAGGCCCCGGAGTCGCCGCAACCATCAGGCACAGGACAGGGCAGTGGCTGGGCCAGCCTTCCGCCCCGCACTCCCCGACCCCCTCAGCGGTTTGCAGCTCCGCTCGTGGCCGCGACCCTGCGGCCTGGCTCAGCCTCAAAGAGGTACTTCTGGAGACCTGCCCGGCAAGGCCCTCAGGGGCCAGCTCCTCAGCCACACTCCTCTGCTCCTTCCCCACGGCCAGCGTGGCGTCCAGGCAGTGGGCTGTGGGTGCCCCCAGCAGACGCATCCCGAGTGTGGCGGGGGCTGGGGGCACGAGCAGACCGGCTGGAGCAGGCCTGGCCCTGCACCTGCTGACATGGAGCCCGTGGACCCTTTGCACAGACTCCTCTTCTGGGCAGGCCCCTCATCTGAAACCTAGCCTGTTCCTCCCTTCACCTGAGGCCGCCCAGCATCCCCAGGAGCTGCCCCTGGCCCCCTGGACTCACCCGTCCTTACTGGCAGTGTCGCCCACAGGCCGGGTGCTGGCCGCTGGCTCGGTGGAAGGCTTTGAGGAGCTGAAGGGGACGGGCGTGCTGGGGTCCAGTGGCAGCAGTGGCGGGCCGCTGTGGGAGCTGAGCATGGGGCCCGCCAGGGAGCCGGAGAGCGGGATGCTGTTGAAGAAGGCCGTGGAGAAGTCCCTGTCGCCGAGAAGGGGAGAGTCAGCCCAGGCTGCGGGCGCTGCACCAAGTACTTACACATCCTCGACACCCCGGTTTCTGGTCCAGGGGCAAGGCGCTTTCAGGGCGGTTTTCATGCAAGTGACAAAGAAGTAAAAAAGAAAAGGGAACTGCTTCGCGCACTACATTCGTTTGGACCCAAGATGAACTGGTACTTTATGTGCCCCCAAGAAAGAGAAACATCGCGACGAGCCATTAGCGGTCTGATGCCTCTGATGTTAAGACGCACCCTGACCTGAGCGTTAACCGGCCAGCATGTCTCGGGGCTGGGAAACGGCAGAGGGGCCTCCTGCCATTGCGGGGGCCTGAGGAGTGGCCGCCGGCCTCCTGGCGTCGCCATAGCACATGGCAGGGCTCTGTGGAGGGCCCCGGGGCGCCACACCCACGCTCCCCCGGGGCCGCTGTCTGGACTGATGCACCCCCCCAAGCACGGGCCGAGGACAGTGCAGGGAAACTGCAGGCTCGCCTGCCGTGTGCCCCACAGACTCCACACGCTACGGGGATAGAGCCCCAGAAGGAACTGCAGTACAGTGGGGCGTCCAGGCGGCTCATGAGACCGTTCTCAGACCCTGCTGAGGTCCACCTCACAAGCTGGGTATGGCCACCCATTTTCCCACACGCTTACCACCGACTACGAGGGATGAAGTGGTATGCTACTACAGGTTTCTTATTGTTCAGCCGTTCAGTCCTGTCCGACTCTCCACATCCCCATGGACTGCAGTGTGCCCGGCTTCCCTGTCCTTCACTATCTCCTGGAGTTTGCTCAAACTCATGTCCATTCAATCGGCGATGCCATCCAACTATCTTATCCTATCATTCCCCTCTCCTGCCTTCAATCTTTCCCAGCATTAGGGTTTAATTTACAATTATTTTGATGCAGGGTTGAAAAATTTTCATCTAGAAATATCTGACACACTTTTTCTGTGAACTGTTTGTTCATTTCTGTCACCCATTTTTCTATCTTTCATCCCATCAATATGTACTCAGCAGCAACTGTGTGCCCAATGCAAGGAATACAGCGGTGAAGAAGATGGCCATGGTCTCTGCCCACATGAGTGTAAATCTCGTGGCCAGCCAGCCAACTGAATATGTAATTTTAACATTACCATTGTAATCAGTGCAATGAGATCGCTCATGCTAAGACATTTAACGGCAAGTCTTGACCCACAGTAAGACCTTATTCTGATTACTGCTCTGTATTATTAAGACCTACTTACCATATTTTCAACAATTCCTATATGGACAGGAAATATTTTCCCTAGGATGTTGTTTTGACTACTTATCATGTAATTTTTCTTGCAAAAGCACGTTGTATTTGTGTAAATTTTGGATGTTTTGACTACTTACCATGTAATTTTTCTTGCAAGACACATTGTATTTGTGTGGTCTAACTTCTGTGTAATTTGTAGGAAAGATTTTTTTTTTTACCTCTGAGGTTATTAAAAAAACTGAAACGTTCAGAATGTTATTCTCTGAAAAATTTCTGAGCCGTGCAGAATTTCAAGTTGTAAGATAGGGCTCCAACTTTTAAAAAATTTTATCTTGCTGAAGTGTAACTGACTCACACTGTTGTGTTTATCTCTGCTACACAGCAAAGTGACTCAGGTATACACGTACACACTCTCTTTCCCATCAGGCTTTATCGCAGGGGACTGAGTGCCGCCACCTGTGCAAGGGTACCCATCCCAGACATAACCGCTGCTCCTGCTAACCCACAAACCCCTACGACGTCCCCCCCAACACCCTTCTGCTTAGCGACCACACCTCTGCCCTCTACCCTGCCATCTGTTTCTGCTGTGTAGAGACGCTCATTTATGTCATATTTTAGATTCCACACGAGTGACGTCATCTGGCATTTGTCTGTGGCTCACTTCACGTACCACGGTAGTCTCTAGGTCAATCCACGTTGCTGTAGATGGCATCATTTCACTTTTATGTGGCTAAGTAGCACTCTGTTGTGAATACCCTGCATCTTCATCCGCCCGCATGCTGATGGATACTCAGCTTCTTCCCCCGGCTGGGTGGCTGTAGACAGTGCTGCAGTCAACACTGGGGTGCGCTGTCTTTCTGAACGGCAGCCTTCTCCGGGTGTGTGCCCAGAGTGGCTCGCTGGGCCTCACTCTAAGTTTCTGAGGGACCACCTCACTGTTTTTCGTAGTGGCTGCACCACCTGACCTTCCCACCAACGGTGTGGGAGGGTCCCCTTTCCCCACACCTTCTCCAACATTTGTGCCCTGCAGACTTTTTAATGATGGCCATCTGGACCAGTGTCAGGTGGTAACTCACTGTGGTTCAGATTTGCATTTCTCTAACCATTAGTGATGCTGAGCATCTTTCCATGTGGCTGCTGGCCATCTGTGTCTATTTTGGAGACCTGTCTGTTCGGGTCTTCTGCCCACGCTTGGGGTTTTAGAGTGCTGCGCTGCGTGCGCTGTCTGTCTGGAGGTGAAGCCCTTGCTGGCTGCGTCCTCTGCGCGGGTCTCCTCCCAGCCCACAGACTGTCTTTCCATTTTGGAGACGTGTCTGTTCGGGTCTTCTGCCCACGTTTGGGGTTTTAGAGCGCTGCGCTGCGTGCACTGTCTGTCTGTCTGGAGGTGAAGCCCTCGCTGGCTGCGCCTCTGCGCGGGTCTCCTTCCAGCCCACAGACTCTCTCTCCATGTGCGCACGGTTGCCTTTGAGGTGCAAAAGCTTGTAAGTTTGATTAGATCTCATCTATTATTTTTTTTGATGGTTGAGTATGGTTTATTAAGCTGGGCCTTAGTACAGACACTGGGGCTTGCCCATGGTGCTCTTAATGTACAAGGTCTTGACAGTCTGTCAATTTTTCTTGAGCAATGACACCAGGAAGTTGGCAGCTAAGTGTATGTACACAAGCTCGACACCTGTCATCTTCGCTTGGCTGATGGCCACTGCCAGACACAGCAGCTTCTTCTGGAACTTGATCGTGGACTCCACTTCAACAGCTCTGGCCACCACGTTCGCATCGTTGGTCAGCAAGGAAGGGAACTGGCCAGCCCTGTTCAGGCCTGGGCCCAGGATTCGTGGGATCTGCTTGATCAGAGACTCTGAAGCCAAATGTTGAATGCGGAATGTGAAAGTCGCTCAGTTGTGCCCGACTCTTTGCGACTCCATGGACTGTGGAATCCTGCAGGCCAGAACACTGGAGTGGGTAGCCTTTCCCTTCTCCAAGGGTTCTTCCTAACCCAGGAACCAAATCCAGGTCTCCCGCAGTACAGGCGGATTCTTTACCAGCTGAGCCACAAATGAAGTCCCCCAAAGGCCTCGTGTTTCTTGGTCAGCTTCTGTTTCTTCAGCACCTCGACGTCCACGCGGGGGTGTCCACAGCTGCGGCTGCATCGCAGCTGTCCCCCGGACACACACGGAGAGCCTGGGGCGTGGAGTGGACTTGGGCCCGACGGTGCCCGAGAAGTGTCTGTCCTGAGGGGCACTTTCAGGCTGATCTGAAGCTCCCCCATCTCCAAACACGTCTGGCTGGTTCCCGGGCAGGGCTCCCTGCACCGCCTCAGAGAGGGTGTCAAGGAGACTGCTGCCTGGGGCTCCTCACACCATGATAACCGGGAAAACAAGAGTCATTTGTTTATTTTTGCTGCTATTTCTATTCCCTTAAGAAAACGCTGGTATCGCGTACGTCAGAGGGTGCCAGCCTGTGTCCTCTCTAGGAGTTTTATGGGTGTGAGTCTAAACCATCCTGAACTGACTCGCGTGCTCAGTGTGGGGAGTGCTCTGGCTTCACTGGGTCACCCGCGCAGTCCAGCCTCCCCAGCACCACTCACTGCAGAGACGCCTCTCGCCTGCCGTGGTCTCGCATGTCCTGACTCTTCACTGTATCCGCCCACTTATGCGCAAGTGCGTCGTGACCGTAGCTGCAGCTTCCAAGTGTTCATTTCTAGCGGGGCTAGTCTCTCTAATTAATCCTTTCCAGAACTCTTCAGCCGCTCCGTGTACTTTTCTACCTAACTCCAGAATCAGTTTGTCTTTTGCTGAAAATTCCTGTGGTGATTTGTGTTCACAGACTGAGAGAGATCTGTTATCTTTACGATACTGAGTCATCCTATCTGGGAAGCGGTGTGCATTTCTAGCTGTTTCTGTGAATTTTCTTTTAGGGCTTGCAGTAGAGTTTAAAATTTGTTTCTTCATGAAGATCTCTTGTGCTTGGGAGAGTCTAGGTGCTGCACTGCTGAACACGCCTTCTCTCTTCACGCCTTCCAAAGGTACCTGGTGCTACTTGGTGGCACGTGGCTGGTCACACCCAGACCCCTGGTCCTCTTTTACTGACTGTGGCCGCTTTTCCAGCTGATTCTCTTGTGGATCACAGTACCCTTGACTAACAACACGCCTGCCACCACCTTTCTAATTTCTTTTTTCTCGTCTAACTGTATGAGCTGGCATTGCTGAAACAAGGATAAACTACTATCACAGGAGCAGACATTTGTCCAGTTTTCAAATTTAATTTGAAATAAGTTGATCAAATTTAATAAACACTTATCTATTCCTATTTAATTTTTAAATAAGAATGATATTGGACTTAATAAAAAATGCCTCTTAAGCATCTAGAGATGATCAAATAATTTACTTTGATCTACTGAAAGGCAGGAGTAAAATAAGTTTCCCCAAATCGTCTGAACCATCTCACTTTCCTGAAATAAATTGTTTATTTATAGTGTATTAGCATTTTAACACATTGTAAGGTTCAGTTCGTTATTTAGGATTTTACATTGACATCTGGAAATGAGATTGATCAGAAATTTACTAGTGTATCTCTGTCACATTTTGATTGTGAAATTTCAACATAGTGTTCATTTTAAAAAATGATTTTGCAAGTTTTCCTTTTTCTAAGCACTAGGAGTATTTTCAATATTATTAGGTTGATGCAAAAATAATTGCGGTTTTGCATTGTTGAAATTTGTGCTTTGATACTAGAATATATTCTAAACAAAACGTGATTATGTTACATATCATTTTAACGTGCATTTCTCACTTTATCTTTTTGCTAATGACTTATTATTTGCTGTGCATTTTGTGTTTAGACTACGGAAACATGTTAGACACAAAGCAAATCTGAGAGGTTTTCTCATTGGAGTTCAACACGGGTCGCAGAAGCAGTGGAGGCAGCTCGCACCGTCAGCGACACGTCTGGCGCGGGACCTGCGAGCGGGAGTGCCGTGTGGAAGGTCTGCAAAGCGGATGAGCACCTCGGAGAGGAGCGAAGCGATGGCCGCCAGAAGGTGACAGGGACAGCTGAGCGCCTCACTGAAGCTGATCCTACTGGAACCACGCGAGAAGCGTCCAAGAACCCAACTGCATCCATTCTACAGTTGCTCAGCATTTGAAGCAAAACGGAAAGATGAAAAAGGTCGATGCACAGGGGCCTCATGAGCAGACCGGGAGTCAAAAAACCATCGTTTTGAAGTGTCATCGTCACTCATTCTCCAAAACAAAGACCATTTCTCGACTGGCTTGTGACATGCGACAAAAAGTGGGTTGTATACGACAGCTGGTGACGATCAGTTCAGTTGGCGGACCAAGAGGAAGCTCCAAAGCACTTCCTCAAACCAAACTTGCACCAAAAAAGGCCACGGTCACTGTTAGACGATCTGCTGCTGGTCTGATCCACTACAACTTCCTGAATTTCAGCAAAACCATTACATCTGAGAAGCATGTTCAGCAAATCAATGGGATGCACTGAAGACTGCAATGCCTCCAAGTGGTGCTGGCCAGCAGAAAAGGCCGAGTTCTTCTCCACGCCAGCGCTCGGCTGCGCGGCGCACAGGCGATGCCACGAAGGCCCGGCTGCGCGGCGCACAGGCGATGCCACGAAGGCCCGGCTGCGCGGCGCTCAGGCGATGCCACGAAGGCCCGGCCGCGCGGTGCACAGGCAATGTCATGAAGCTTTGCCTCGTCCGCCACAGTCACCTGACCTCCTGCCAAGTGAGGAGCGCTTCTTCAAGCACCCTGACGACACTTCTGCAGGGAAATCACTTCCATGACCAGCAGGTTGCAGAAAGTGATTCTGCAGGGAAATCATTTCTGTGACCAGCAGGATGCAGAAAGTGCTTCTGCAGGGAATCGCCTCTGTGACCAGCACGGTGCAGAAAGTGCTTTCCGAGTGTGTTGGGTCCCGAAGTGCGCTGGGTGTCTATGTTACAGGAATAAACTCATTTCTTATTGATTGGAACCAAAACTGGCTCCTATTTTGATTGATAAAGCTGTGTTTGAACCTATTTATAAGGACTTAATATTCACAATCCAAAACTGTAGTTACATTTGCACCAACCTGGTATCAGAATGATTTGTTCTTTAAAGCTTGTTAGAATTTTTCCGTGAAGCTGTCTCAGTCTGGTGGCTTTTGGTGGGTTATCTCTGTGACAGCTGCCCTCCATTTCTTCTATGAGACTTCACCTGTGTAGATTTTCTTCAGTTTTGGTGACTTTTGTTTTCCTCAAAATAATCCATCTTCAGATTTATTTGCAGAGGTCAAGAGTCTCTTTCACCCTTTTGGTTTCTTCTTCCTCTGTGGCTGTTTCCCACTCTTCCGTTTTAGATGTTTGCACTTTCCCTTTTCTCTTGATTGGCTAAGCTAAGAATTGCCTAGTCTGGTGTTACTAGTTTTGACATGCCCATCAAGAGAAAAAGTCATTAAGATCAAAAGCACCAAGTCTGGTGCAAGAAAGACGTGCCCCAGGGCAGAAAGCTGGTGCAGGCGCCACCCTGCCTCCTCAGCAGGACTTAGGACAGAAGCCCCAGTCTCGCCTCCCACCCACACAGCCCTCCCTCCCGGGGCTCTGAGGTCCAGCTCCACACAAGCTGGGTTTCACCTGGTCCTGAGAAAGGCGGGTGGGGTGGTGTCCGGGTAGGTTCAGGGGAGAGATTCTTTCAAGAGGAGCCACACTGGCCGAGGAGCCACCCTGGGTGAGGAGTCTGGAGGCCTGACCCCAGGAGGGGGTCCGTGCATCGGTGACTGAGGGTCTCCGCAGCCCTCAGGGAAGATTCAGAACAGCCCCGGGAGGAATGCGAGCGGAGTGCATAGCGCTGCTGCGCACGACGCCCATGCAGACGGGCGGAAGGGAGCGGGTCACCTCCGCCCACGCCCTGTTCTTCACACTCACCCTCTTAGTGCTCACTGCGGGGAACCTGAGCAACACAGAAGCCAGCCCGACTGCAGATGCCACCACAGCAGCAGATGTCGGCCGAGTCCACTGCCAGTCTGGGCCCCGCCCTGCACGCCCGGCTCTGGAACCGAGGGAACCGAGTGCACCGAGGGAACGGCCAGAGCAGTGCTCAGATGCACGGACAGGTGCAGCCCTCCGCACACACCGCACATCCAGTCACGGGGCTGGCTAGGTAAGGCACAGTGCATTCACAGGCTTGCACCTGGACCCTCTGTAAGCTAGGGCTTCAGAGGACCAGCTATTAAAGTGGACATGAGGTCAAGAACCAGGAGCAACCGGAGGGTGCGGGCCGCACGGCGTGAGCAGTGACCGAACCTGAGCCTGGGCCATGGGTGATGCTGCTTTCAGTATCACGCACGCGCCTCTTTCCCACTGATAAAAGAGTGCTGCCAAAACATAGAGAGACACAGGAAAGCCGGCCTGACTTTTCTCGCCCTGGCGTCTTCGACGAAGCAGGGCCAGCTGCGTGGACACGGCGAGCCACGGAGGCGCCTCCACAAGCCCACCTGCAGCGCTGCCGGGGGCAGGGCTCTGAGAAGCCGGGCTCAGCTCGCCCCCGTCCGCCCATGAGCCTGTGCCGGCTGGGCGGTGACAGAGCTGCTGTGGAAGGAGAGAGGAAGAGCGCCCAGAGAAGGCGTGGGGAGAGCAAGTACCCAGTGTCCAGCTGTGCTATGCAGAGCGGCGTGATTCGCCTCCGACCGTCTGCGGTCCGCGTCTCAACCTGCTTCTTTAAAAGGTTCTGGCAAAGGAGAGACAAACGAAAGGAGATGCGTCAGTGCCTGTGAGCAGGCAAAGGCTGCAGGATGCGAGCCCCAGCTCCCCACGCTGCGGCCTTTCGGACGCAACCAGACGGAGCCTCTGGTTCAGGATGCGTGCTCGCCCTCACCCTGAGGGGCAGTGGGTCCAGTAGCCCCTTACCTCTACCTCCAGTGCCCACCTGACTGGGCCTCCAGGCAGTGAATACGTGCCAGGCCAGCCGTGCAGCCGCAAGCACAGGCTCCATGCGGAGTCACCTACCGGGCGAGACCTCACCTCCTGCCCCTAAACCACCGTTTGTAGAAACTTCCCACCGAAGACCCCTAACCGAGGGCTCCAGTCGCACCCTGTGTGCATTCCACCAGGGGCGGGGGGTGCCTTGCATGGGCACCTGGGGATGGCTTTAGCCCCCAGCTCCGTCTGTGCCCTTCCCACCCCCTCACTCGCACCCCAGGGGAGCACGGCGCCCAGGGAAAGATGTGGAGCTGACAGTCTCCGGGGGGCAGGCCCGAGGCCTGCTGCCCTGTGTCCAACCCCCTGGAAAGGCTGTGGGCAGCCCCCTTGGGGCGCCGGGCCCAGCCCTCACCTTCCTGATGTCCTCCAGGCTCTCCCCGTTGACAACGCCAGCGACCGAGGTGGCAGAGCCCGCGTCCCTGGCCGTGGGTCCGGTGTCCCTGGCTGCGGGGCCCTTGTGGTCCAGCTGCTGTTGCCTGCGCTGGTACTGCAGCATCTCGGGGTTCTCAATGACAGCGGTGGACAGCTGGGCCTCGGTCATGATGGCCAGGCTCTTGCCGTACGTGGACTGGTGGATGCGGCTCTGGGGAAGGCCGAGTGAGGGGTGTGACGCTGCCCCACCATGGGCGAGTTGTGAGGAGTTCCCGCTCAGAGAATGCGGGGCCCTGGGCAGGGTCCCCGAGCCCTCCCGCTGTCTGCCTGCTGCTGACCACGTGTCAGGAGCGGCCCTGCACCCTCCCTGGGCGCTCACAGCCTTCAAGGTGTCCACACCTGGGCATGCAAGTGAATGCCTGACCCTGTGGCAAGGATGATGCAGAACAAATAGCAAGGAACTCTCGCTGAGCTGAAATCGAGACCCTTGGGTTGTGACACGAGGCTCTTAAACCACCGCAAGGACCCACAGGCTTCTTAGGAACCAGATCCCAGACCCAGAACCTCCTCCCACAGCCAGAGGAACCTCACGTGGATGGAGGTCCCCACCTGAGAGCGAGGAAAGGCCTGGCAGGCAGGCCAGGGGAAACTTTCTCTGCCTGCATGGCTCCCAACACATCCCAACCGTCGCAAGCAGGGCCTGCCCACCTTTCCAGGCCTCAGCAGTCCTGGGCCACAAGCCACCCATGAGACTGGGGACAGTGGCCTCAGCACAAGGGTGTGGCTGGAGGCACAAGCAGAAGATGCACGCTGGGTGTGCCAGCAACCACAGCAGAGGCCACGGGAGACCTGCCGGCAGGACAGACCTGGGCAGGGTGGCCTGGGGCCACGAGCCCCTCCCTGGGCCCTGGAGTCTCAGGATTTGGAGCTCAGCCTTAGCATGCCTCCAATGTAGGAGCCCTGCCCGCACCCAGGCCGGTCACAGCTCTCAAGGGCAAAGGGAGTTCACCCGGAGATGCTGATTGGGGGAGGGAAGAGCTGGGGTGGTGGATTCACTCGCCCCCCATGGGTCAGGACTATGGGTGCCAGGCCAGCCCAGGGCCCTGAGTCAGGCAGATCCCAACGCCCAAAGGGCGATGTCGTAGTGGGGTCCCCACAGAGGCCTCTGAGGGGCTCCCAGCAACAGCGACCCCCAGAGAGGAGAGCTGGTGTGGGCCTGCTCAAGGGAAGTGAACTCCGAGCCGAGGCAGGGAAAGTTGCGCTGGCCCAAGTCCTGGACAAACCACGCGTGGAGGAGGCCTGGCCTGGCCACAGGTGGCTCACACTTCTGCCCCCAGACCTCAGGCTAAGGAAGGAGGTGCTTGCTCACAGGCTACCAAGCTGGAGCAGCCCTGACTGGAGCGGGTGGGGCGCATGGCCCTGGACCTGGCAGATGTGGGTGCCAGGAGGGGCCCTCCCTGTCCTGATGGCTGACCCAAGGCTGCATCAGCCCAGGACATGGGACAGACGAGTGCCTGGCAGCCCCTCTGCGCTCCTGGGGTGGCTGCCGGCTCAAGGAAAGATGCCTAGGCCCGCTCGTGACTAAGACGGATTCTGGATGAACAGAGCTTCATCTGTGAGCGCGACAGGCTGTGAGATGCTGAGCCCAGGGGTGCTTCAGGAAGTAGGGAGTCTGTGCAGGCTGCAGGGGCCCCAGAGCCACGAGGCCCCTACCTTTTCCTCCTCGCTCAGGGGGTCTCCCAGTTCGTCCTGGGAAAAGTCCAGAAATGCCACGGAGCCGTCCATGGAGCATACCAGGATGCCCAGCCCATTCAGGGTCCTAGGAGAGACGGCCGTCAGCAGCCAGGAGCAAGCCCTGGGGAGAGGCCCCCACGCCCATCCCAGAGGGCTCTAGGCCCCACAGTTCTCCTAACACGTACACTGGGGGTCTGTTCTGGCTGGGACCCTGGGCCCAGCCACTCAGCCCTGATCACAACACGAAGCCTCGGGCTCTAGCGGGTGCCTCCCCCTCCGCCAGACCATGCCTCGAGCCGAGAGGCCAGCTCACCAGGAGATGTCCATGATGGATTTGTCAAACAGCTCATGGATGACCACCAAAGGCCGTTTCAGGCACGTGAGCTGGAAGGCAAGCGAATGAGTGAAACCTCCTCGTTTACTTGGCTCAGAGCCACCACCAGAAAGAGCGCCTCGGTCCAGCTGCGCTGACACACAGGGCGCCTCCAAGTCCGCTCGGCCCACCACCAAGACCCCAGTGGTGGGCCCCAGCCTGTCGACACGCATGGCCAGGCCGGAGAGACGGCCCACCACCAAGACCCCAGTGGTGGGCCCCAGCCCGTCGACACACATGGCCAGGCCGGAGAGACGGCCCACCACCAAGACCCGCTCGGCCCACCACCAAGACCCCAGCGGTGGGCCCAGCCCACTGACATGTACAGCCGGGCCGGGGAGACGGCCCACCACCAAGACCCCAGCGGTGGGCCCCAGCCTGCCGACATGCACAGCCGGGCCAGGGAGACGGCCCACCACCAAGACCCCAGCGGTGGGCTCTAGCCCGCCGACGCGCACAGCCGGGCTGGGAAGACGGCCGGGGGTTCTGGAAGGCCTCTCGAGGGACGGTGCCGGGGCCGCAGGGGAGGCGGCGGCCAAGGCAGGTCCCAGGGCAGCAGAGCCTCACGGGAGACCAGCCCCCTGGGCGTGCCCAGGCTCTGCAGGGGCGGCATCATGCACCTCACGCTGCCCTAGACCAGGCCCCGGGTCGCCGCTACTAACCGCTTTCTCCTGTGTTGGGACACGCAGCATACTCTCTTAAAGTCAGGCACTGGACTGCCCACTGAGAGCGTGATGCAGCACGTGTCACACACATCCCGTGCAAGCCTACGTCTGAGGCCATGCTCCCACCTGACCTGCATGCTCATGCCCCAGGGCCCCCACGCGGCCGAGGACAGGCCCCCACATAGAGCAGGTCGGGTTCCCACACACGGGGCTGGCCCGCCTGCCCCAGGGCCCGGGAACCCACCTCGCGGGCAGGAGGCCCTGCAGCCAGTCTGGTCCTGAGGATGGGCTGGACCCTGAGCCGGGAGCGCGTGGGAACCTCGCCCTGAGTCCTCTCTCCAGAGAGANTCCCACACACGGGGCTGGCCCGCCTGCCCCAGGGCCCGGGAACCCACCTCGCGGGCAGGAGGCCCTGCAGCCAGTCTGGTCCTGAGGATGGGCTGGACCCTGAGCCGGGAGCGCGTGGGAACCTCGCCCTGAGTCCTCTCTCCAGAGAGACCCAGCCTGGCCCTCTGCCCACAGTCCCACCTGCAGGCCTTCAGAAATAGGGGCCCTGTCGACTTGAGCTCCGGCAGCGAGACTTTGTTCAGAGCACCAGGGATGGAGCTCAGGGAGCGCGTGGCTGGACCGTCCACGACGCACCAGGCCCAGGTCTTGGGCAGGGTCAGGGACTGCTCTGCCATCAACAGCCATCCCAAATGCAGCCGGGGATAACCTCCAGTCCTGCCACTCCAGACCCACTGTCTACAGGGAGTCAACCGTGAGGAGTAAACTAGTGCTAAAGCAGCAACACACAGACGCCAACCCTGGTGAGCCCGGTGACAGCTGGACAGTGCAGACAACAATGCCCGGGCAACTGCATTTGTGTGACGCCCCAGACAGGAAGGCTAGGGCTAGGGTTAGGGCACACGGCAGACGCTGCGGAGAGGTGCCGGGGCAGGGCCAGGAGTGGCCCGGGCTACACGGAAGCCACATGTGATGATCTGCATGCTGCAGGTGGCTGCCCCCGGGGCCTCCGTGTCGACACAAAGGGTCTCTTAAAGGAAAGGAAGGCCAGCATCACGTGTCAATTGCAGCCTGGCTGCTGACAACGCTCCCTGCGCCTGGATCCGGGGTCCGTGGCAGCGGGCCAGCCTCTCCTGGCCAGGCCCCGCGCAGGGCAGAGCCCACTGCCTGCCACGAGAGTGGGGTCTCTCCTCTCCCTGCTGCCCTTGCCCCCGGCAGTGAGCTCAGGGGGGAGTTGCCCAGAGGGACAGCCCCCGCCCCAGCCCCTGGGGGACTCACCCAGACGGAGAGTGAGCGGTCCTTGCTGCCCACAGCGCAGCAGCAGTACGGGCAGCTGGGCTTCGTGGAGCTGCCATTCTTCTGCTGCTTCTTGAAGATTTTAGGGTTGAATTTCTGAAGCCAAACAACAAAGGCCGATCAGTAACTAACTGGGCATCAGGCAGGTGCCCTGCAGCGACGGTCCCCAGCCTTTCTGGCACCAGGGACCAGTCTGGCGGAAGACGGTCTTCCACAGACCGGGTCGGGTGGGGTGGGTCACGCTCCTGAGAATCTGCAGGAGGCAGAGGGCAGGCGGGGTGCCTGGAAGGGGGGCGTCCATAAGCAGATGACAACACTTCACTCGCTCATGGTCCCCTTCCTAACCTGCCACACGGTGGTCCTCAGGGGCTGGGGACGCCTGCCCTACACCAAATTTGAGACGCACACAGGTGGCCCAGCGGGGTCTCATCCCAGAGGCAGGCAGATGGCCGGTGTGGGGATACGGGAGGCTGCATCAGAGGCGTGGGCCCTGGGCCTGGCGGCTGGGAGGCCTTGAGGCGAGTGTCCCGTGGGAGCACCGGACCAGCCACGTGGTGAGCCCTGCCAAGGAGCCAGCCCCAAGCCCCCGGCTCTAACAAAACCCCACTCAAAGCCGCTGTCACCAAGACAGCTGTTCTTAGTTGTTTAAGACACAGAGTTCAGGCCAGAACATCTAATGCTCATCACCAAGCTGCACGGGGAAGGACGAGCCCATCTGATGGACAGAGGCTGAGAGCAGGCTTCCGGACGACCCCTGCCCTGTCAGCCTCAGACGCCCTTTCCTTCCTCTGAACGGTGGCCCAGAGCTGACCAAGTCGGGCTCACCCAGACTGCTCCACAGCCAGCCTCAGGCCTGTGAGGATGCTCCCCAGCAGTCTGATCGCCACCACCAGGCGGGTCAGCTGACTCACAGCGCGGTCTTGGCGCCACGCTGGCCGCGGATGGGTCTCAGGGAGACTGGGGAGCGGGCCGCTTGTCAGGGCTGCCAGCCTGAGCGCCCTCGGGCAGCCCTACACACGTGAAAGGGCCAGGCTAGGCGCACAGTGGTCCTAACAAAGTCTGACTCTGGTGATGCTCACCATCACGCCCATTTGCCCGTAAGATACACGGGACATGTTCTTAATCAGTTTAAAGGAAAGAAGAACCGGATGACGATGCACTGGCCCTCGGAGGCCGCCGCCTCAGTCCCACATGTGGCCTGGCCCAGGCTGTGAGGGTCCCGCTCGGGCGGCACTGTCGGCCGCCAACCAGAGGCCCAGTGGACTCACCACGACGGTCACAGCTTTCCGATGCCCCACGAAGTCCATGTTGGTCTTCCAGCCCTCCCGCTCGATGATCTGGGCGGTGGGGCCGGAGTTGTTCATGGCGTGGGCAGACACCAGGTAGTGCCCGTCCGGAGACCAGCTGAGCCGCAGCACGTGGGTCGTCCCTCCACACTGCAAGGGGCACCAGTGCTTGAGTGGGGCCCACGGCCAGCACCGGCACCAAGACCCGCCCCGGGACTCAGGCTGTGCGGCGCCGTGCGGCTCGGCTGCCGTCCCACTGCTCAGCACACAGGCTCTGCAGCCGGCCAGGCGTCACCCCCGTCCACTGCTGCTGACCACAGGCCCTCCTCCACCCAGCACGCCACGGGCGTCTGCAGAGCAGGCGCTGTGGCCGCCACAGAGCCCTGCTGAGCCTCGGGGGGCTGGCCGCGAACCTGTCCTGGCACGGCAGCAGGGACCACGAGGGCCCAGCTGCTCTGAGCCCTCTCCTCCCTGCAGCCTGGAGATGCCACCAGCCAAGGAGAGGTTGGCGAAGTCCCCAGAAACTGCCAAGGGCACAGCAGAGGCCCTGCTTCCCGACCCAGGCAGCCCTGACAGCAGGTCTCCTGCAGGGTGAGGTGACGCTGTTAAAAGCAGCTGCTGAAGCTCAGGGTCAGCCCTGGGCAGCCCAAAGGCTGAGGGGGCTAGGACCCAGGCTGTGCAGGCATGGAGGAAGGCCCACGAGGCAGAGCCCGAGAGCAGGGCAGGGACACACCTGCACCAGGACGGCCGGACACGGGAGCGTACACGTGTGGAGGAGCCAGGGAAGTGCCTCCCGGACCACGGCACTGCCAGCTCCAACCCCACGTGAAGGCAGAACTCAAATGAGGGAAGGGGAGACAGCACGCGAGCCACTGCAGTGGGCCATCTGGACGCGGCGCACGGCCGCCAAGGCCCCACAGAGGCCGCCTGCCCCCAGTGCAGAGGTCGGCACGGGCCCCCGCCTGGGGGTGGCGTGCTGCACACGCTTCAGCACCAAGCTGCACAGGCCTCTCCACTGCAAAGGTGGCTGTTAAACAGCTCCCGGGAAGGGAACAACTCTGGGCTCCGCAGCTCAGCCCCGTGCCAGAGGCAGTGTGGGTGCGGGTGGGCGGGGAACTGTGGGCCCTCACCTCGTCGAAAGGCTTGGTGATGCTGGTCTCCAGCTGCCAGTCCAGCGTCCTCCACACCTTCAGGCTGCGGTCGTCAGCTTGAGAGGCAATGTATTTACCAACAGGATCCCAGGTCAGGCCCTTCACCAACCCAGAATGGCCTCTCAGAGTGGCTAGGATTTCTGTGAGGACAAATAAGAAGTGGAGGGAAGACTTCACCAGGGGAAAACGCAGTCTAGAAACACGGGCGGGGGGCTGGCCGGCCAAGAGAGGGGGCTTCAGGAGCCGTCCCGGCCAGCCCCCAGCCCCAGCACGTGCAGAAGAGCCCGCAGCCTGCTCTTGCCCGGGAGCTGGGCCCCAGCATGTCCCTCAGCCATGGCTAACACACGCGCCCCTGGGGCAGGGGCCGGAGCCGCGCCCCTCGTCCTGCTGGAAGCACGGCCCTGCTGCCAGTCCCCCTTCTGGACAGGAGTCCATCTGCCAGAGCAGCCTGACCGCGCAGGGGCGGGCCCTGCACCATGGGGTCCCTGTTTGTCTTCACTGAGGACGAGGGAATGCAAGACGGACCCGCCCCGAGAGAGCAGGGACAGGAAGCCCCTCGTGGGCTGGAAACACAGGGCTGGGCGGGGCTCTGCCGTTGGGAGGGAGTCCAGCCCGGCAGCAGGGAAATCAGCTTGCGCCTGCTCACACGCAGAGGCATCACAGAGAGACGCCGGGGGTAGAGGCTGAGCCTGCGGGGAGAGTGTACCAGCTGGCACGCGGTTGCACGGGGGCTTGGCTACTGCTGTCTCTAAAGTCAACTTTCAAACCTTAAACACGGTCGACGGAGACCTGAGTTACTGGCAAGACCCCGAGAGGCCAGCCAAGGGGGCCCGCTGCAGCCACCACCAGGGGGCACCGTGGCCAGACTGTCGGGGCAGAGGCGGCGCAGACCTGGGAACTTCACGGCGTTCCAGATGACCACGGTGTTGTCCACGCTGCATGAGGCCAGCCAGGCGTCATGGGGGGACCACGCGACGTCCATCACATCTGGAAGACAAGCGCAGGTGGTCAGCCTCTCACCGTGGTGTGGGTGCACACAGCTCAACCCCGCCTGCCCGCCAGCCGGCCGGCCAGTCAACAGCCCCAGTCTTCGCACGGCTGGGCAGGCTTGACACGGGACCACCGTCACTAGACTTTGCAAACCACCCCGAAGCACTCCCCACTCAGGCCCTGCAACTGGACCGGAGACCTGGCGCTCCCAGCGGTCCCGCCCACCCTCCGAAGTGGCAGCCCCAGCCGAGTGGGCAGGATGGCCGAGGGCGCTCTGGTTCCTCCGAGTGCAGCACCTGGCCGGGCACGGTGGGTACAGAGGAAGGGCTGGGGCGAAGACAGACAGAGCTGCCGGGGCCTCTCCTCCAGGCTGGGAGCTCCTCGGGGGCAGCATGTGCTCTCCTCCCACCCCACGCCGCGCTGCGGGCGTGGGCCGGGAACAGGTCGTGGTACCCACAGCACTCTGCACACCCCGCATGTGGGGCGCTTGTGGGCGGAGGCTCCTCACGTGCTGTGAGCACGATGTCTGATTCAAAGCTCCCTTTTGAGCTTCAGGATGGCTCCCTTCTAGCCCGCTGGGTCTATCTTTACTTGGCATGGCAAGACTGCCCATCAGTCTGACACTGTCTGTGGCCTCTCCTGGTGCCCCCGTGTGCTGGGAGGAGGCTGTGTGTGTGTGGGGGTGTCTAAGGCAAAGGCAGGTCTGTAGCGGGTGGCACAGGAACCTTTGGAGCCTGGGTGGGTGTTGGGGGCTCCACGCACACCCCAGACCCCTGTGCTTCCAAGGCCTAGAGCAGAGGCCTGCTCAAGTCGAACTCCAGAAGGGAGGTGAGTTTCTTAGCAGTTTCTTGAACTGTGGATAACATAGACATCAGCCGCCAATTCCATCCGTTTTCCTTCCTGTAGGAGGTTATGTCGTCAAGTCTGTTATTCTCCCTTGTGGTACTTTAAAAAATTATTACTTCTTTTATATCTTATCTTGTTTTGTTAACTATGAACAAACATCCGCTCTGCTGGTGGTCTGGTGGGCGAGCGCTCCTTCCGTCTCCTCTGCCATGCGCCTCTCATGGCTGGAGCACGCCACGCACTCTGCAGCTGAGCCCACGCGGCCTCCTTGGCCCCGCCAGCTGCTGCGTGGCTGCTGACCCATCACCTGTGGACGACGCTCTCCTCCAGTTCCGGGGCCTTGGCACCGCCCTGAACGCACAGCCCTGCGTTCTCAGGAGCCCGCGGCCTCCTCGACGTCCGTCCCTGTGTGAGCTTCCCCGCGTCCCGACTCGCCCTACCAGAGACCCTCTGCAGCCACCGCCGAGTCTGTGGTCAACATCCACAAGGGACACAACCTCCCCGCACACCAGCTCGGAGCACCTGCCTTCAGACCAAGCACCTAAGGTGCTCCCCTCTCGCTGCCACGCTCACCACCTCCCCAGAGTCACTCCATCCTGCGATTCCCAGAGAACGACTTTTCTAACATCCTTAGAGTCTTCCACCTGCACCAGCGACCTTGGCTTCCTGGCCTCAGCCACGCCCAGGAGCCCTCCAGNGGCCTTGGAAGCTCCCCAGTCCGTCTCCTCTTACTGCGCACAGGCCCTGCTGGGCCCTGGCCGTTTCCGCCTGAGGCCGAGTTCACCTCCTCTGCCACAGCGTGGCTGGAGGGTCCCTCTTAGGCCCCAGGACTGTAAGGGGCCCCATCAGCAGGGCCACGAGCCCTCCAGGACCGGCCCTGTACATGCGGCCGGCACCCCCAGATGCAGCGGGTGAGATGCGGCCAGCTCACTGCCGGCCCCCAACCCCCTGGCATGGCTGCCCGGCCCTTCCCAGCCAGACTACAGGCTTTAGGAGGAAGACTCAACTGCACTGGCTCTGGGGTCCCTGGCCTCTGAGCGAGTGTCGTCCACCTCAGTCCAGACCTGAAAGTGCCCACTGAAGACACTCTGAACACACTCAAAGTCAAGTAAGGAGCTTCCAGTGGGCCCCGTGGGCGGGTTTCTGTGGAATAAAGAAAGTGCGCTTACGGACTTAGCGATCCACTGATGAGGCAGTGACTCAGTTCCCAGGATAAACAGCGGGACGTGGGGAGTTCTACATTAAAGATATAAACACACAGCCCATGAGGGCAGGAGTGGGTACACTGACGCCGCTGGAGCAGGCAGGGGTCGGGGCGGCCAGACGCAGGGCTGCGCCGGGGCCCCGCGCTCCACGGGCCGCTGCGGCGCCCCCCGGCAGCCCACTCACCGCCTGAGTGACTCCGCAGGATGGAGACGCATCGCCACTGCTCCACGTTGGCGAGCTTGCCCCCGGAGCCGAACACGGTGCTGGGCCCGATGTACCTGCGCGAGAGAGGAGTCAGCGGGGGCCGGGCCGGCGCCACAGAGACAGACAGACAGCGGCTGGCTGCACGGCGCNCCTGAGTGACTCCGCAGGATGGAGACGCATCGCCACTGCTCCACGTTGGCGAGCTTGCCCCCGGAGCCGAACACGGTGCTGGGCCCGATGTACCTGCGCGAGAGAGGAGTCAGCGGGGGCCGGGCCGGCGCCACAGAGACAGACAGACAGCGGCTGGCTGCACGGCGCGGGCTGGGCGGGAGAGGCCACATCTGTGAACCAGGTGAATGCTTGCAGCCCGACCAGTGTTGGCAACGTGTCCAAGAGACAGAATGACACGACGCCACAGGCCCGGACGCCACTCTGAACGAGCTCGCTCACGCCATCTATGCTGGAGCACAGCCTAGGACACACGGAAATACATAAACACAGCCTGTGGCTCCCTGTAACTGGTGGGATTGTGACTTGCTTCTATTTCTCAAATTGGGTACCACATATGTTATTCTATGTTGGCTAAAGCCAAGAATTCTAGGCCCTCGTGCAGGGCCGTGAACTCCCTGCTGGGACGTTGGAGCTGGAACAGCACTGGGGTGGCCCCTGGGCCTTGCAGGCGTGCCCCGCTAACACCCTCCGTCTGGCAGAACCCACCCAGGCTACAAGCAGGCTCTCCTAGCTGCAGCCCCGGGGACACTGGCTGAGCGGGAGGCCTCTGGTCCCTAGCCTGCCTGGCCCAGAGGCCCAGGCCCAACCTTGGGGGCCCCGGAGACGGTGCGCTGCAGGTGCAGGCGCTCGGGGCAGGTGGCCGTGGAGCCCCGGGCAAGAGGGGGTGGGCCAACGCCAAGGAGGGCGGGCTCTGGACCCTGTGTACAGGGAGGCCTCACTCGCAGGACAAAACCAGAGAGGCCACCAGCGCCAGCCCTAGGGGGCACTGAGCCGGTCTGTAGGCAGGTGGGTGGCTGCCCCAAGCACATGCACTTCCTGCCACCCCTGAAGCTGAAGCTCTGGGGACCTCAGTGCCAGGATGGGATAAAGACCAGCAAAGAAGCGTCTAGGAACAAGACGGAAGAAAAGAAAACAGTGCTTACGTAGCCCGCTTCCACACCATAATCAGTTTGTCGTCTCCCCCGGAAGCTAAGTACATCCCACCGTTTGACCACCGTACACAGTTCACGCACGCTGGGGATAGAAACAGATGTCAGGTGTCTGCGGGGCTGGACGGCAGGCGCAGCTCAGGAAGGCCCTCTGTCGGGGCAGGAGCGGGCGCGTGGGGAGCCAACCGCGTGCACGCGCGCCCGCCCAGGGCAGGGTCCTCGGGGGCGCTCGTGTCTGGGAGGTCAGTGCTGAGCGTGTGGTCCAGGAACTGGGAACTCAGGCCCCTCACGTCAGCAGGGTGCAGCCTGCTGAGACGCGTCTCTGATCAGGGACGACCCTCCATAGGAGCGCTTGTGAGAAAAGGCTGAGACGCCCTCTCCAGAGCATCCAGGGAATCAGCTTGGCAGAGCGTCAAACTGGCTTCAAGCCACCTACCAGCTCCTTCCCAACTGCAGGCAGACCGCCCTGTGCACGCCAACTAAGCGGGCAGACACTGGCCCTGCCGGTCGGAGCCCCCCGAGTCCCACGACACAGGACACTGTCCAGGCTGTGGACCTCACGTGGATGGCGGGAGGGGCACAGTGCCCACGGGGGTGCACATAACTGGGAGCGAGGGTCTCCAGGGCAGCTGGGCGGGCCCCAAAGCCGGGTATGGCCCCCAGATGCTCCAGGGCAGGGAACTACGGCGTCACTGCCAGAGAGGACCCCGCGACCCCGCCAGGGAGCCCCGAGGGCCTGGTAGAGGCCACAAGGGCCACGGCGGCAGTCTCGGCGTCTGCTTAGCTGTCTCGTGGGTACCCTTCCCCAGAACCCTACTGCCTCCAGGCCACTGGTCCCAAAGCCCCGTGGAATCAGGCAGGAATGACTCGTGAGCAGGAAATCTCCGGAGGTACCTGCAGACTGTCCAAAGGTGGTTCTGTGGGCGGGCCGGGTCTTCTGCTGAATAACTCACCCAGGTGTGCAGCCAAGATCTGCGCGTCAGACAGCAGGCCACGGGAGCTAGCGCCGCACGGCCTGCTCTCTCTGATTATAAACACACGTGCCAACCTCGGCACTGGGCCACCACGCTAGCCTGCAAAGGGCCACCCTGTAGTACCTAAGTGATTGTCCATCTGGCAGAGCATCTTGGGGACGTTCTCGTCCTTCTCGTCGTCCTCCTGGAGGACTGGAGACATATTCCAGATTACAACCTTCCCAGAATCCTGTCCTGGAATGGAGAAGCAGAAACGACTTGATGAGTCTGGAGCGGGCACAGGACACGGTGCCCTGCCCTCACCCGGCACAGAGTCAGGCTGGCCGGGCGGATGAACGGAAACCAACGCTGCTGGGCTCGGAGGCCCGGGCTCTGCCCTCGACCCTGGCCTGGCCTCCAACACGGGCCCACCAGGGGCCCAGGGGGGCCTCGTGACGATCCGGGAGACAAGCGGCTGTGCAGGGCACCCCACACCTCCCCACCGCCAGGCAGTGGGCACTCTGCTGGCACATACACCTGAGCATCTCAGGAGGGACTCCACTGCTGGGGACTCCCAAAAGGGCAGCCCCTCACTGACTCTCTAGCACAGAAGCGAAGACCAGTAAGGGCCTGGACGTGGACATGTCAAAATCCACACAGCACCCCCAAGACGGCCTCTTGGCCAGGATATTAGGACTCTTCCTCATCAGCCCCGGACCTTAGGGTGCCAGCCCGGCAGGCAGGCGTGCCCACGTGGATGAGGATGGAGCCCCGGCCCCAGGGAGTGTGCGGAGCTCTCCTGAGCCCAGAGAGACGGCGGGCTGAAGCCTGCGCCCAGCCCCCTCCAGTTCTGTCGTGGGACCACCAGCCTCACTGCGCCCAGGAAGCCGGGGTGCAGGCTGCCTTCACCAGGAGCCCACTCACCAGGGGTCAGAACATAAACCTGCTGCCAGGACACTCAGAGCGTGCGCTGAGCCCCAGGCTCGGCCGTGAGCCACCACGGGTGCGCTGCAGAGTGGGGGCAGGCAAGGGGGGCACAGCGCCCGCTGCTCCCCGGGACCTACCTTGCCCTCCAGTTGCGAACTTGGTCCCGTCCGGGTGAATGTCAACTGAGAAAATTGGCTTGCCTGGGACAGAGGGAAGAAATACACGGTAACGTACCGACAGGTGCAAAACACCGCGTCTCAAGCACCGCCCCAGCCACCGCCCGAGGGGAGAGCAGGCTGCAGACACGTGCCGCAAGTGAGCGACAGCGCGAGCTGCCCACAGCCGCGCAGGCACGGAGCAACGTCCTGGGCCCACAGACCCCGCACTCACCCAGGTCACCACCAGGTGGGCGTGTCTGGGAGGCAGCTCGGCCTGCCCCAGTCCCAGGGGCAGCAGCGATGGGCACCCCCCACCTTCCCCCTCTGGTGCAGCTGGGCCCTATTGGCGTCGTGGAGTCGTCTCCGCGAGCACAGCCTCACGGATGTGGTCAATCAGACGGCACTCCCTGCGGGGAAGGCCAGGCCCCACTGGGGCCCGCGAGGCTGCAGCCAGTTGGGCAGACTGACCGGCGGAGGCTCCGCAGCAGACTGTCTGCGCCCATGGGCGTCTCCCAGCTCTCAGCCTCCTTCAACCCCGGGCCTGGCCCAGGGAGGGGTCAGGGACACACGCGCCCACCCTGACGGCGAGCTGGACGTCAGCGGTCACCAACACAGACGTGGGGCGGTCGGCAGGGGTCTCTCAGCTGAGGACACTGTCTCCATGACAACAGAGGGCACGGTGGACCTGCGCACGTGGGGCAGGCTCTGGCGTCGCGTGACAGCAAGCGGGACCCGCACGGCAGTGTGGCTCCCTGCAGCGTCGTCCCCCAGAGGGCACGGTCACAGTGAAGCCAAGCGCGAGCTTCCACGAGGCCGAGGAAGGCCTCCGCCTGGTCACGACACGGTGGCAGGGAGCAGCAGGGCACAGGCGCCAAACGCTCCTGCTCTGCGCTCTGGAGGCAGCAGTCTCTGCAGGCCCCGAGCCGCGGCCCTGTCGTGACAGGTCAGCTCTGCCTGGCAGCTGTCAGCCCTGACCCAGCAGCACCCACCCGCGCGCAGCGGCCACCAGAGCTCGTCCTGGGGCACAGACCCGCACGGCCCCCCTCCACCCTCAGGAGAGCCCAGACACCATCCACAGCGGCCCCGGGAAGGCAGGCATGGGCAGCATGGCGGCGTGCCGCCCGTCCCCACAGGCAGAGGGGCTGCGGGGAAGCCGCTGTGAGGCGGTTTCCTGCCACCTGCACCGTGGGGAAGAGAAAGGACACACGGGGACAAGGTGAGCCAAGGAGCCTGCTCCTTCATGTTCTACACAGGCCAACTCGCCTGCGCAGCTGCCACCGGAGCGGGTGAAGCCCCGGCTGAGCTGGCATCAGTCCTAAGTGGGGCAGTGAGGGGCACCCACGTGCCCGGCTGGAGCACAGCACACTCACCTGCCTACAGACCCACCCGGAGCACCCAGAGCCCGGCCCGGCACACGCACCGCCCCAGGGGGGCAGGACACACACGCCGCCAGCCTCAGCGTGGAGCCGGGGGCAGAGCCACTGACCTCAGCCCGGGGCTTCCTGCCGAAACCACAGGTGCCCTCAACACCCAAGGTGGAGAGCCAGCCAGAAGACGGGGCACCACCCAGGAGTGCAGACTAGGGGCAGGGGCGGCAGCAGCTCCCACGGAGAAGGTACTGTCGAGCTGGAGGGCGTGGGGATGGCAGAAACGGGGGTGGGCCCAGGCCCTGCCGGCTCACCAGCTGCCGAGCCTCGAGCAAGGCGCTTCAGCTCTCTATGTGGCCCCTCATCTACAGACGGGCAGTGGAACCCTCATCCACGGACGGGCGGCCAGCCCCCAGTCTACAGGACGGGCGGCCGGAACCCTCATCTAGACAGGCGGCCGGAACCCTCATCCACAGACGGGCGGCCAGTCCCCAGTCTACAGGACAGGCGGCCGGAACCCTCATCCACCAGACGGGCAGTGGAACCCTCGTCCACGGCCGGGCGGCCGGTCCCCAATCTACAGGACAGCCGGCCGGCCTGAGGAGGCAGACGAGGGCTCCATGTCCCGGGGCCTCCATCTCAGTCCAGAGTCTCTCGGCTCAGGGTGTGCCGCGCTCAGCGAGGCTGGCACCCGTCTCCTCTGCAGGGGCAGGTCTCAGGTCAGGGGACACACGGAGGGGCCTCTGAGGGGCTCCGGCAGTGGCACTGTGGCTGCAGCGTGAGAGCCGGCCATGGAGCCGCAGAGACGCGCCCCCAACGGCCTCTGCAGAGACGGTGACACAAGTGAGGGACACCCGGGAGCCGCCACAGCCGGCAGCCCACCCTCGGGCTCTGCTCCAGATGGCCCTGACACTGACCCCCAAGCACCCCACTCCCGTGCTGTCTGGGGGTGCTGACCCGAGGCCTGCGGCACGCAGCGCCACCCTGGGCAGGAAGGGAGTCAGCTCCCGAAGCCGGTTCTGACCGGGGCGCTCAGATAGAACCCTCCTCCCGGGCCTTAGGAGGCCCGCGAGTCCTGAGCTTCACCTACCATCACCTACAAAAACCAACCTGAGATGGAACAAAGGCCCGGATGTTGAACATAATGTTATAAAAACTCTTAGAAAAAAGCAGAGGGAAGAAAAAGCTTCGTGACACTGGATTGGGCAACAATTTGTTAAGACGCGACAGCAACGGCATGAGCATTAGAGAAACGGGACAACCTGGATTTCTTGAAAACTTTCACTCATCAAAGGATACTATCAACAGAGAAAAAAGGCCACCCATGGAATGTGAGAAAATGCTGGTAAGTAACATCAGACGTCCAGAACATACAGAAAACTCCTAAAACTTAGTGACAAAAAACCCTCCAAAACTTTTAATTCCAAATGGGCCAAGGGGGACCTCCCTGGTGGGCCAGTGAATAAGAATGCACCTTGCAATGCAGGGGAGGTGGGTTTGATCCCTGGCCCAGGAACTAAGATCCCACATGCCACGGCAGGGCAACTAAGACCTCACCCTGCAACAGAGACCCCGCACGGAGCACTGAGGCCCGAAGCCACAGCCAGGGGCGGACAAGCGCCAGTGGGTGCGAAGATCACGGGAACCTGTGAACAACGGGCAAAGGACTCAGACAGGTGTTCTCCAAAGGACAGCCTCGTAGGAAGAAAAGGGAGAGAGGGAACGACAGGGCTGGTGGGGAGGAGGCGGAGACACTCACCCCGCAGGCTGGTGGGAAGAGAAACTGGGCAGCTCCACGGCGGCTCTCAGGGGAGCACACACGGAGTGGCCCGCGCGGGGCGGCACAGGGTCGCTCAGCCGTGTCCGAGACTCTGCGACCCCGTGGACTGCAGCCCGCCAGGCTCCTCTGTCCATGGGGGTTCTTAGGCAAGAATACTGGAGTGGGTTGCCCTCCTCCAGGGGCTCTTCCTGATCCAGGCGTCAAACCCAGACCTCCCGCACTGCAGGCAGATCCTTTACCATCTGACTTACGAGGGAAGCCCAGAGCCACCCGGGATCCAGCAGCTCCATGTCTAGGTTTATGCTCCAAAGGCCTGGAAGCAGGTCTCAAGGAGGCATTTGTACCCCATGTTCCCAGCAGCTTCATCCACAAGAGGCAAGAGGGGGATGCAGCCCCAGGGCCCAGCGGCGGATGATGGCTGAGGAAATGTGGTGTGTCTGCACAGTGGAGTACCATTCAGCAATAAAAAGCAAGGACACCCTGACACAGGCGCGACATGGAAGAGCCTGAAGACATCCTGTGAATCCACACCAGCCAGTCACAAAGGCAGGCTCCGCACGACTCCACGTGTACACAGGTCCGAGAGGAGTCAGACTTGGGGAGATGCGGAGCAGCATGGCGGTGCCGAGGGCCAGGGCAGCTTCAGCTCTGCAAGATGAAAATACGTGGAGACTGGCTGCCCCGCAGTGGGAACATGCAGGATGCGACTGAGTGGCACCTGTGGAAGGTGGGACACGATAAACCTCACGCTCATTCTCTCACAATCTGAACAAGTGCTAATCAGACCCGGGCCAGGCCACGCACGTCTGCACGCAGCAGGCAGGTGGGGCGGCGCTGGACACACTGGTCCAGCTGCTGGGCCCACGTGGTCGTTCCCGCTGGGACACGCAGGCAAACCCACACAGGCAGAGCTACCACCACTCAGGAAGCAGGAGCCACGTCCACAGACCCTCACAGCCTGTTTCCTAAAACCGCGTGCCCGTCTGTGAGACAGACATGAGTGTCAAGCACCTGTGGCTGCCATCAGCGTGCGGACATGCTCCCCTGCAGGTGCCAAGCGCGCGTGTCCGTGCCACAGCCTGCACTCCGAAGAGGCCCGGCCGCCCGCCTCCCTCTCGTGCCCACCAGCTCTCCCCTCCGCCCCCCCTCCCCTCACGGGCGCCCCCCACCCCCCANGCTCCTGGGGGCGCGGCCGACGCAGACCGGGGACGCGCGGCGGCGGGCCTCCCTGCTGTCCTTCTGGCGACTCGTGCCCGTGAGGTGAGCCGACCTGGCCTGGGGGGCGCGCCCGGAGAGCGCGGGGGCGCGGAGTTCGGTTTACGTCTAACGAGGTCAAAAATTAAATGCAGGATGGTTTGAAAAAAGTTAGTTCGTTTTAAAGGGCTTCTTATGTAAAAGCGCAGACTGTCTGTAATCCTTACTCCCTGGAGGGGTGCGGGGAGCCCGGAGCGCCCTTGTTTCCACCTGGGACCCTGGACACCTACGGGCGTCGCTCATGAGACTCAGGCTTGATGCCAGAGAATTCGATTGTTCTCAATAGTAACTTATTGGCACAGCAGATGTGTTCGTCAGGGTAAACCAGACTTGGTGCTGGAGGATGAGGAAATTTGTTAAAATATCAAACGGTGTAAATAGGAACTTGCTGGTCACTTTTATTATACTCTTTTAGTCTTACTCGTGTTTAAAAATAACACATCTATTCAAAATGTGAGTAACAAGTTTTTAAGGGATAAACAGCAAGGTCTAACTGTATAGCACAGGGAACTAGATTCAGTATCCTCAGATAATCTGTGATGGAAAAGAATAGAAAAAAAGATGCATGCATGCATAAAAGAATCACTTTGCAGTACAGCAGAAATTAACACAACGGTGTTAAACAGCTATACTTCAGCTTAAAAAATATATAAAAATATGAGGGACGAGCATGTAATTCATCAGTTTGCTATTTTCATATTTCAGTTTCTCTCAAGGCCCACCTGAACTCTTGCACTAGAGATGAGCACTTCTCTTTAATTTATGCCCTGACACCCCGTGGAGATTTTCCCCCACTTTCTGGGTTGACCATGCCCGCCCAGTTCTGAGGACCCTCACTGGAGGCTGCTCCCGGAGGTGGCGCCCACAGTTCTTCCCTAGCGGAGAGTGCAGCTCCGGGGTGCGGGCCCTGTCCCTCACGCCGTGTCTCTGCGTGCTCGCAAGACACAGTGCTGTCTTGTGCTTTAGAGCAGAGCCTCTGCGGAAGAAGAAGAAGGTGGACCCCAAGAAAGACCAGGCGGCAAAGGAGCGCCTGAAAAAGAGGATCCGGCGCCTGGAGAAGGCTACCCAGGAGCTGATTCCCATTGAGGACTTTATCACCCCGGTCAAGTTCTTGAATCAGGCGAGGTAAGGGCCTCTGGGCTCGAGGTCTTGGGGCAAAGCAGTTGTGTCACCTTCAGGAAGTGGTGTCATGGGAGGCTGAGTCATAGGCGGGGCTGGCCAGGCCCCATGCTGAGTCCTGGAGAAAGCACTGCTGCTCCTGAACGACCGGCCTAGTATGGGCGGGAAACTCCAGGCAGGGCTTGAGCAGGCTCGAATGTGGCCCACAGCCCCCGCCCCTCGGATGGCAGGAAACTTCCGGCCTCCTGCTCCGGGACACATGCTCGAAGCCAGTGCTGGAATGGGGTGGCTGGGATCGCTGCCTCATCAGAGCCCACTGATGGGACCCTGCCGTTTGGGGTCTCCGGGGCTGATACTCCCTGGGATATTGGTCTGCTTTCTCGCCACTTGACTTTTCTCCAGAGCTGGCTTTCACCACGGTCTGCTGGGGGGTCGCTGTTTCTTGTCTCCGCGTAAAGCGAGCGGCCCGGTTCCCGGTGCTGCCGCCGCGTCCCCCGCCCACCCCTTAGTTTGTCCCTGTGTTCCACGCGCGGCCCCAGCGGGGACACTCGGGTCCCGTGCAGTTGGTTGGTGAGGTCTGTGCCTCCAGGCCACACCCTTGGCTCTGCGTGTCCCCAGGCAGCGGCCGCTGGTGGAGCTCCCCTTTGAGGAGAGCGAGCGGAGAGCCCTGCTCCTTAAGAAGTGGTCGCTGTACAAGCAGCAGGAGCACGAGTTGGAGAGGGCCGCCATTGCGTCCCTGCTCGAGGCCCAGCGGGAAGCTCTGCAGGAGCTGGAGCTCACGGCCCCGGAGCTCCATGCCGAGGCCACCAAGCGGGACCCCAGCCTGTTTCCTTTTGAGAGACAAGGGCCAGACTACACGCCGCCCATCGCCAACTACCAGCCCCCAGAAGGCAGGTACCAAGATATCACCAAGGTGTATACACAGGTGGAGTTCAAGAGGTAGAGATGCGGGGAGCCAGCCTCCGGACGCACCGCCCAGCAGCGCNGGCCAGACTACACGCCGCCCATCGCCAACTACCAGCCCCCAGAAGGCAGGTACCAAGATATCACCAAGGTGTATACACAGGTGGAGTTCAAGAGGTAGAGATGCGGGGAGCCAGCCTCCGGACGCACCGCCCAGCAGCGCCACCCCCTGGGCTCTGGCCTGCTGCTGACCGGTCAGGCCTGCTGTGAATAAACGTGTTGAACCTCACGTCTGTCTTCTGTTAGTTAACCTGTCTGAGGCTGCCAGGGGTGAGGGGCTGCCCTTGCTTGCTTGGCCTGGAGAGAAGGCCCCCACGCTGACTGCTGGCCTCAAGTGAAGGGGCAGGAAGGGGCAGAAGCCGCTGCCAAGAGGCAGTGGCCACAGGGGTGGAGGTGAAGGGCACGCGCCCCGAGGAGAGGCAGGGCCAGCTCTGGGCTTGAGGCTGGGGATCAGAGGAGTGCCAAGGAGAGTGTCGAGGACAGGGACCCACTGGTAAGGCGGTGTGTCCTCCAGGATGGCAGACACCTGACCCGGCTGAGGCCACTCGGTGTGGGGCAGGGGAGGTGTGAGTGAGGTCGGCCCCAGAACAGACACCACAGACCAGGGGGCTAAAGTGGTGGACATTTATTCTTCTCAGTTCCGGGGCTAGACGTCCCGGGTCCAGGTGTGGGCAGGGCCAATGGCTTCCAAGGCCGCTCTCCTTGGCGTGCAGAGGGCCGTCACCTTCTTGGGTCCCCGTGTCCTGATTTCTCATAAGGATGCAGGTCATTGTGTTAGGGCCTGCCCACACAACCCTGAGCTTCCCCTCTGGCCCAAGTGGTAAAGAACCTGCCTGCAGTGCGGGATCCCTGGGTTGGGAAGATCCCCTGGAGAACACAGTGGCTACCCACTCCAGTATTCTGGCCTGGAGAATTCCATGGGCTGTATAGTCTATGGGATTGCGAAGATTCGGACACAACTGAGTGACTCAAGGGGTCCTATTTCACTCTAATCAGCCCCTTAAAGACCAGCCTCCAGATACAGTCACGCTCAGCAGCAGGGGCTGGGGATTCCCCTGGTGGCTCAGCGGGAAAGAACCCGCCTGCAATGCAGGAGCCAGGAGAGATGCAGTTTTGATCCCTGGGTCAGGAAGAGCCCCTGGAGGAGAGCATGGCAATCCACTTCAGTACTCCGACCTGGAGAACCCCACGGACAGAGGAGCCTGGCGGGCTGCAGTCCTTGGGGTCACAGAGTCAGACACCACTGAAGTGACTTCATGTGCACAGAGCAGCAGGGGGTAGGCCTCCCCCAGAGGAGCTGGGTGGGGGGCATGAAGCAGCGCAGCAGTGAGGGTCCGTGTAGGCAGAGGCCCGCCTCGGCAGGCACGCCAGGGGCCCTTTCACCTGAGCAAACACTCAGCTTGTGCGCCGGCCTCGTCAGCCCACGGCTCCTCAGCCTCGTGTGCCTCCGGACTCCTCCCTGGACAGGGCTGCACTCAGCCTTCCCCACCGCCCCCACCCTCGCAGGTGCTCTTCAAGCCTGTAGCTTTCCTCGGTGAGGTTGGACAATCAAGTCAGTAGGTCATGGCCAGCTGTTTTGTCTCAACCTTTTATTTGGAGGTCACAAGAGGCTGACAGGAGGCTGGAGGGTGGCCAGTCTCACCTGCACCAGAGACCAACAGCGCTGCCCAAGCGGGTCCCAGCTCCCCGCCCGGCGCCCGGCTCCCCACTCTGCACCCTCGTATCACAGGCTCCCCAGGATGGCACGCCAACCCTGGCCCCAGAACTGCCAGCATCCCTGAAACCACGCTGCACTGGGTCACCACCCAAACGGCTCGTCACCATGCCCNTGCCCAAGCGGGTCCCAGCTCCCCGCCCGGCGCCCGGCTCCCCACTCTGCACCCTCGTATCACAGGCTCCCCAGGATGGCACGCCAACCCTGGCCCCAGAACTGCCAGCATCCCTGAAACCACGCTGCACTGGGTCACCACCCAAACGGCTCGTCACCATGCCCTTTGTCCCGAGTTTGAAAGATGCTGCCCGTTTCAGTCTTCACGGCTGACCCCTGAACGTCCATGTCCATCCCCTGAACTCAACAGGACGGAGGCGACGTGTCCGTTTCGGGCATGCAGTCCCAGGGTGTGGACACACCTGACACAGGCACGTTCCCCTCCACTGGAGGCACGCTCAGCCTCCAAGCAGGTGTGGGGCTCCTCACGGTGCCGGCACCCTGGTGCACGAGCCCTGGCAACCAGGTGGTGGCTGGCGTTCTCAGCACACAGCCCCCCACGGGGGTCTCATACCCTGGAGGACCCAGCCATTCCACCCTCTCCTCGCACAGAAATGCCTGTGGACAGAGGTGCAGCCACAGATGATGGGCTCAGCTGTTGCCAGAGGGGGCACCCTGTGCCTTCTTTATACTCACCTCTGCTCCCGGGGTCCTGTGCGTGCACCCCCACTGCTCAGTCACAGAGGACTCCTGGGGTACATGGAGGGGAACCCAATAATGAACGTCCTTCTGAAAGGGGGGTTATTCTGCCCCCAAGAGCGGGTTCCATGATGCGGAGCCACACCTGTGCCCTGGCTTGGGCCTGGGGGAGGCGCCGAGATGCCGCAGGCCGGGTCAACAGGATCCAGTGGCGGGCCGGCTGCGTGGCCCCAGAGGCTACATCATTTCAGCAAAAGAAAGAGACCTCTAAAGAAGGAGGGTTCTTGGTTCAAGGACATGTATTTTAAAAGCATCTACAAGAACGTACAAAATTCTAACACTGCCCGCATCTAACTCTTTCAATATTAGAGCCTGAATGTAATTTACAGTTTCTATTTGGAATCAAACCTGTGAAATGTCTTGATATAATCCATGTTTTCTAAACAACTGGGTGAAATTCTGAGGGAAGGAGCGGTGAGTGCCCGTGGGGGGAGAGAACCATGGCCAAGGTGTGTGGTGGTCACCAGAGCAGGGTTGGGGCGGTGGGGGGGGCGCCTCATTCCCCCCCAAGTGTCCCCACGGGTCAGAGCTGCCCCTGGAGGGTTCGTCTGAGGAGCCCAGCCCTTGAGACAGCCTCCCCGGGCCGCTACCCCAACGCCTGTCCGGCTGCCCACAGGGACACTGCATGCTGGGTGGACCAGCTCTGAGCCTGGTGGTGACGGCAGCGCAGGCGAGCCTGGAGGCAAGGGCTCCATGTCCCACGCTAGGCGGACGCTCCCAGGGGCCCTCTGGACTGTTCGGATCGGTCACCCATCCTTGTCCTCAGGCAGAGGGAGGTGCCAGTCTTCTGGGGGGCTCTGCCTGGGCGCCCACACCAGGCCGTGCTTCCGTGCAGCCCGAACTCTGGCCTGCTCGCTTTCACACAGGGACCGCTGCAAAGGAGACCGGGTTATGGGCAGCCCTCGGAGATCAAAAGGCATGCATTTGACATTTAGACAATCAAAATACCTCACATTCCACCAGCACTGCCCAGGTGCTCAGACTCTGCAAACCCCAGTGGATACTTCGCTGGGCAGAAACCACTTACTGTCATTTTAATGTGTATCAGGCCATCTGATGTCCTTTCAGGGCGAATCCCTTCTCTATGCCTTTTGTCCACTTCATTGTGAAATCCATTTCTCTTACTGATTTATAAGAGCTATCTTTACAAGCTGTGTATAAAGGTTATTGATTTCTTGCCACATAAACCCGCCAACTTTCTCTTCCACTGCTCAGGGACTGGGCATTTACACTTGCCGGTCCCGCTGGCAAACCCCACGAGCTCCGCACCCTCACAGTTCCGCTCCTCCCTTCGTCCCATCAGCTGCAGGGCACCACTGTATCCCAGACTAAGATGTAGGAGCCAGGAGGGCAGAGATTGTGTTCTAACCGCTCCTGAGCGTCCAAGCGGGAGTGTCTGCTGAACGGATGGATCAAGAGCCCCTTCNGCTCCTCCCTTCGTCCCATCAGCTGCAGGGCACCACTGTATCCCAGACTAAGATGTAGGAGCCAGGAGGGCAGAGATTGTGTTCTAACCGCTCCTGAGCGTCCAAGCGGGAGTGTCTGCTGAACGGATGGATCAAGAGCCCCTTCTTACTGGTCTTCCGTGACTGCACCACGCCTGGCTGTCAGACTGACCTCTGCATGATACAAATCAAAGCACACGCGGAGGGCTGGGCCCGCCCCCTGCGCCTAGCGCCTGCGGTTCCCGGCCTCCCGGGGCTCGGCGGGCCCGGTCGGGTCACCTGGCCTCACCTGGGCTTCGGCGCTGCGGCGCTCCTCCCACTCGCGGCAGCTGGCCAGGTCGCGCCGCCACTGCCCGCAGGCCGGCCGCTCGCCATGGACGTAGTAGTGGCGCAGGAAGTGCCCGGCGCTGCGGCAGAGCTCCCACTCCGCGCGGTAGGCCTCGCACGGGCGCGGCGGCTGCGGGGGCGGGCACGGGGGCGTGAGCGGGGGACCAGGTGCCCGCCCGCCAGCCCGCTCCGACCGGCGGACTCGGCTCCCAGGGGCCCCAGCGCCCACGGAGCTTACCCGCCAGCCTTCACCTTCCGCCATGTTCCGGGCCCGGCGGGCCCGCCTCCTGAGGCCGCCGGCGCTGCGGGACTGACGGGCAGCGGGACCAATGAGCGCCGAGACTGCCAGTAGCTCCTCGCCCACCTCCTTGAGATTCGCCAGTCCACGGGACATCCGGGTCGGCAGCCAATAACAGCTGGGGGGCGGGACCNCAGCCATGAAATTAAAAGATGCTTACTCCTTGGAAGAAAAGTTATGACTAATCTAGATAGCACATTGAAAAGCAGAGACATTACTTTGCCAACAAAGGTCCGTCTAGTCAAGGCTATGGTTTGACTAGTGGTCATGTATGGATGTGAGAGTTGGACTGTGAAGAAGGCTGAGCGCCGAATTGATGCTTTTGAACTGTGGTGTTGGAGAAGACTCTGGAGAGTCCCTTGGACTGCAAGGAGATCCAACCAGTCCATTCTAAAGGAGATCAGCCCTGGTATTTCTTTGGAAGGAATGATGCTAAAGCTGAAACTCCAGTACTTTGGCCACCTCATGCGAAAAGACTCTGATGCTGGGAGGGGTTTGGGGCAGGAGGAAAACGGGATGACAGAGGATGAGATGGCTGGATGGCATCACCGACTTGATGGACATGAGTTTGAGTGAACTCCCAGAGTTGCTGATGGACAGGGAGGCCTGGCGTGCTGTGATTCATGGGGTTGCAGTCGGACACGACTGATCAACTTAACTGAACTGAAAAGCAGAAATGCTTCTAGATCTGGTTTTCCTTCTGAGGTGTGGCTTTTTACAACAAAAAATCAACATCTAAAATAAAAACAAACGCCCTTCCTCAGATACTCACACTGCAGCCAGCGTGATGGGATGATCACTGTTTATTTAAACCACTTTTTTCCCAGCCCAAAGGCAACAGCTAAGTATGACCTGGGAAAAGGGTCATACTTTTTTTCCTGGGGGAAAAAAAAAAAAGCACAACTTAGAGCAATCCAACCCCTTCACTGTTTTCAGCAGGAATTGGGGCACCCCACTTCAGCTGAGCAGTGGGTGTGGGCATGAGAGGCCCCCCAAGGGACCCCAGAGGGCTTCTCTCCCCCAAATCTAGCACACAGCCACTGTCCCGCTGCCCTCTTCCAGGTGACTCTATGCAAACCCAAAGTGCAGGAGCATCCCCTCAGAGCCAGTAACTGAAAGCCAGCATGTTGCAATTATTTTATTTTCCAATCAGTCAACAGTCCCAGCCTATGGCTTTCTTCCCTTTTTTCGCAACGACTGTCCTTCTCCAGAGAAAGCAACGAATCTGCCTCCAGCTTCATCCTGTGAGGAGAAAACATCATCTTCAGAAGCTCCTTGGAAGTTTACTAGAAATGCTTTATTCTGTTGGCTCAAGTAGGGTCCCGCCATCCTCCTTACTCCCACTTTATTCTTGCTCCTGCTGCTGAGTCGCTTCAGTCGTGTGCGACTGTGCGACCCTGTAGAGGGCAGCCTACCAGGCTCCCGGTCCCTAGGATTCTCTAGGCAAGAACACTGGAGTGGGTTGCCATTTCCTTCTCCAATGCATGAAAGTGAAAAGTGAAAGTGAAGTCGCTTAGTCGCGTCCGACTCATAGCGACCTCATGGGTTGCAGCCCACCAGGCTCCTCCATCCATGGGATTTTCCAGGTAAGAGTACTGGAGTAGGGTGCCATTGCCTTCAAATGTAAATTATCACCTGCTGAACTGAAAACAAAGGCAGAGTAACTACTGTACCACAGCCTTCTTCCCCTAGAAAAACCACCCCAAAACACACTTCTGGTCCCTGCTGTGGGCCTCCGCAGACAACTGCCCCATCTCAGGCCACACGTCTCTCCTCTCACACCAATTCCAGCCTGCGTCGCTGTTATTTCCAGCTCTGCAGTACTGAAGCTGCCTTGGTGAGCAGTTCAGCGTCTCTACACACGGCTTTGACTTCCCCTAGAGGATCAGCTCCATGGCAGACGGGTGCACTCGGCAGAATGGCAACTCGGCAGCCCTCAGTCTACCAAGGTATTCTCCTCCCAGCAGAAAGACAGCTTGTTTTCCAGAAGCTCTGAAAACAGCAAGTAACTGTCCACGAGCTCTGCTGCTAGTCGGGGAGACACTGCCGCTGAAGAGGACCCGGGCTCCCAGCCAATGCCGACCACTGCCTGGGGCAGCCCTGCCCCGTGCAGGCTTCTCATGGTGGCGGCCATGCGAGGGGACGCCGAGACTGGGCCGAGCAGCGCTCCTTCCCTGCAGGGCCCGCGTCCACGCTGAGGTCGGCACCGGAGCCTGGCTTCTCTGGCGTGCACACGTTGGCCGCAGGAGGGCCCCTCCGACTTCACCACTTGAGGAGCCTGTCTCCCAGGCGCTCGGGGCTGCCCCCTGCCGGCATGGGCCACACTCCAGGGCTGCACGCGGCCGTGGGGAGGCCCTGCTTCCAGGGTGGCGGGCTTTCTCTTCTCTGCTTTAGCCCCTCGTCAGCGGTGTGTCACAGCAGCCTCCCGAGAGGGCACCAAGCCGGCCTTTAGGGAGCCCTCAAACAACTGACACCTCTCTCCTCTCGCGGCTCACTGCTGGGGCTGCCAGACCACCACAGGCTGGCCCTGCGCACAGACACGCCTCCTCACAGCGAGGCGCGGACCCCGAGGCCCAGGGGCCGGCAGCCTGGCTTTCCTGGAGGCCCCGGTCGTGGCCAGAAGGTGCCTGCCTTTCCCTGGGGTGTCCACATCTCCTTGGCGTGGAACAGGGCCCACCTAGAGCCTCGTCCCACCTCACCTCTGGAAAGGCTGCGCCTCCAGACACAATCACACTCAGGCTTGGGGGTGAGGGCTTCAACACAGGAGTGTGCAGGAACCAGGCACAGAAGTCTGAAGACCCTGCTCCACCATGTCCACTGCTGTTCCTGACCCATGGCAGAATCTCCACCTCCTGGAAGCTTTAGGGTCTTCCGTCTGCCCCAACCTGGAGCTGTTTCCACTCACTGGCTGGAGGCCTGGAGGGCCCCTGTCTGGGGAAGTTATTTCTCTGGTGCTTCCTGCCCCTTTGGTGTCTGAGCTCCCGAGACTGGGGTGCTGGCAAGGGAAGCCTTCCGACTGCAGTCTTCACTGGGGGAGTGGGCTGGGACCTCCCCTGGGCTCTGCTGGCAAAGCTCCTCCAGCTGCCGCCAGCCCAGCCTGTGGAGAGGAGCCGGGTGGGGCAGACACCAGGGACAGACTACCACTGCCAGGCCGAGGGCCTTCCAGGGACCGTGAGGCCCGGCCCTTCTCCCGGGGGCAGGGCCGAGTGCCCTGGGACAGACACTCGGTCCTCAGCGCAGGCCCTGCCCCCTGCCCCAGCAGGGCTGCAGCGACCCAATCAGGCGCCTTGGTCTCCTCGGGGCCCCCACAGCCCCCGTGAGTGTGCCACCTGTGTCCCAGGACAGGCAGCGGGAACGCACCCCATCACCCGCTGCAGCCTGGACGTGTTTGTGCACACCCGTCTCCCCACCCTTCTGATGGTCAGGGATGAAGGAGCCAGAGGATGCCGAGGCTGGCAGGCCTGGCCAGCAGCTGGGTTGGGGTGAGCAAACGCCTGGTGGGGGGACCGTGTGAGCTCCTCTCAGCTTAGCAAGGTCTCAACATGGTGTCAACATGATGAGTATTAAGGCCAGGAAGGGCTTTGAGTGGGTCTCTGAACCCCTCTTGGTCCCCAGGGGACCGAGCCTCAAGAAGGAAACCAGGAAACCGGGGTTTGAGGTGGGGCAAACCACCTAACCCAAACCCAAACCGCCAGCAGTCACAGTGGCCAGGCGGCAGGCTGTGCACGGTTTCTGAGCCAGTTCCTGGCACCTGGGAGAATGGTCCATAAGGCGAGACCTCCCATCTCTGCCCTGGGCCGAGGGAGGAGTGTCTGGGGTGTGGAGGTGCTGGGTTGGTCAGCTCTGCTCGAGGCCCGGGCACCCTGGACACCACCCCGCCCCAACCCCAGCGCCCTCCTGCTCCGGCCTGTGAGAGGCAGATGATCACAGCAGCTGCCCTGCAAGACCGCCCCGGGGCTTACAGATCTCAGTGCACAGCACACGGAGCCTGGGTCGGACCCGTACAGGAGGGCGAGGAGCTGAGCCCTCACCCGTCCCCACCTCAGAGCCGGCAGAGTCCACAGGGCTTCAGCAGGACGGCCAGCCCACAGGGAGGAGGGCCGGGATGGAGAACACACGAGAGGGGATCCTCATTCGCGAGGGAAAGACTCCCCTTGTCACCAGTAGCCAAGGAAATTTGTCGTGCCTCATTCAACACTCACCTCCTCAACCTTTTTGACCAGCGGACGTGAGTTTCTGATGAACGTGATCTTGCCAAGTTTAAACTCATAGTTGGGAATTCCTCTATAAACAGAGAGCAAGAGAAACGTTGGCGCCAGGAGAAGGGACTAAAGTCTCCTTGGAAACACAGAGGAAGAAGGGCCTCCCTTCCGTTTCGAGGCTGCACCCACAGCACCTTGTGCCAGCCAACAGGCGCCTCCCTGCCAACTCCAGCGGGAGCGGAGGGCACGGGGCAGGGTCTCCTGGGCTCACATCAGTGTCCTCCAGCCTCTCACTCTACATGCACTTCACTCCCCAAGAGGTTGGGCGCAGACCCGTCTGTGGCATCTCATACGATCAACGGGGACGCAGCTCAGCCCTGCTGGCACCGTGACGGCCACCAGAGCCAGGACCGGGAGAGGCGGCCGGGCGGCCACTGACAGCACGAGCTGGGACGGCCGGGTTGTGGATAGGACAGAGGGCTGATGAGGCCTGCGGGCGGCTGGGCAGGCCTGGCGGTGGGGCAGTGCCTGCGACCTCGCAGAGCGCGGCAGGCGGGTGCCTGGGCCAGGGGCTGGGTCTGGGCCAGCACACCCACCTCTTGATGTCTCCAGGCCTGACTGGGGAGGGGCTGGGCTCCACCCCCTTCTTCTTCCCGTCCAGTCTGTTTCCGGAGCCAGAAAAGGCCTAGGCGAGCAGACGTGGTCTGAGAGGGGTCTGGGGCAGGGGCAGCAGTGCAGGATGTGGGTGGGGACCGCCTTGGGAGCCCAGCGCCCAGCCCCCCGGGGCCCTGCGAGCGCAGGGGAGCCCCCGCTGCCGTGCCACCCAGGGCACTGGCTGCCCACGGCTCAGCTCTGCAGCCTGCTTCCCGGGTGCAGGCTGAGCCTCGCCCACACTCCCCAGCTCTCCCATGGACGGCAGCAGGGCGGGGGGCCACCATGTGCCGCGGGACGTGGTCCAGAGGCCACAGCAGAGGTCACCGCTGGTGAGCCCTGAAGGGCTTATGTGCGTGTCTGCTGCACTATGGCTACTTTCTGGTAAGCGAGTAGTTTTTAAGAAGTCGGGGCTGCCTGGCAGTTGCTGGGAGGATGCAGAAGAAAGTGGATGAAGAAAGGTCTGGAGACTGAGAAGGTGCCAGGGCATGTGTGTGGGGTCCCCCAGCCCCGGCCCGGCTGGGGTCCCCAGGGCGTCCACGACAGGCAGGGGGCCGCACTCACACGGAAGCCCAGCTCCCCGGTGTAGCCATTGTGGTCAGCTTCGCCTTCCTAGAGGGACAGGAAAACGGGACACGCTTCTTAGTGGGGCCCCAGCCCTTCCGGGAACCCTCGCTAACCCTCTGCCGGCACCGGACAGCCAGGACACGCAGGGCCCGGGGGGCGGGGCTGGGCGGGGAGAGCACGGCTGCATCGGCACCAGCAGAGGTGGAACCCCGCGGCGGGTGCGCAGAGCTGGGGAGGGATGTGGGGAGCAACTCACGGCTGACTCCTCGTGCTGGGCCTGCCTCTCCGGCTCCTTGTAGCCCAGGGGGGCGTCGAAGTCCACCTGTACCCGGGAGGAGAGCACCATGGCGCGGGGCCACACGCAGCCTCTGAGCTGGGGCAACATGGGCCCACGCACAGCTGCAGGAGCCACACAGGAGGGGCCANGGGCGTCGAAGTCCACCTGTACCCGGGAGGAGAGCACCATGGCGCGGGGCCACACGCAGCCTCTGAGCTGGGGCAACATGGGCCCACGCACAGCTGCAGGAGCCACACAGGAGGGGCCACTTCCTCCACGGTCACGTGTTACAGTCACAGCTAGACTTTGGCACCGCGACCCCACCACGCCCAGACCTCCCCAGTGTTCTCTCTCTCTGTTCTCCATTCCTGAAGGATATCGTTTCAAGAATGCCATATAAACGGACCTGGGCAGATGGAACCCCTCTGCTGGGCATCCTGCCCAGAAACCCGGTGTGCTGGGCTGCTGTGGGGACCAAGAGCCCCCTCCTTGGAACTGAGTAGCCCCGCCTCAGCCTACAAGGAGACGGGCCCCTGGCAGGGCCGATGTGCCGGCTGTCTCAGGACCGACAGCAGCCCTGCCACTGATTACAGGTCAGTGGCCTCCTCGGAGGCTCTGGAAGCATCTACTGCCCGCTCCCCAGCAATCCCAGGGGCCACGTGACACCTGCCCAGGGCACCAGCCAGCAGAACCCCGACAGCCCTCCTCCCACGGCCACTCACGTTCATGTCGCACTCAATGATGGACACGGCCTTGTCCGGCTTGGTCTCCATCACCCGCAGCTCATAGATCTGGCGGGAGAGAAGGGGTTGGTTCCTGGCAGCTCGGGGCCCGCCACACTTGTGTCAGCACGCCTGGCCCCACACACGCTCACTCCAGTGACGACAGCCTCCCCGGCCACACCTCCGGCTGTGGAAAGCAGAGTGGGCACCCCCGCAGCCTGTCCCTCAGCTGATCACCCTGGTAAGTGACTCCAACTTGACACAGCAGTTAGGCAGCTAACTGCAAAAGACCGAATGTCTATCCCAGGAAGTTCACTTCCAGGAATTAACCACCAGCAGGTAACGAGATAAGCGCTGGGTGAGACGGTGCTGAGCATGCTCCAGCACGGCTCATTGTAGGGTGCACTGAGGCTGCCCGCACCAGACTGGTTACGTGAATGCCGCAATTCCATGCAAGGCGGAGGCGGCAGGGCTTCCCAGGCAGCCAGGAGGAAAGGAGGCTGAAAGCCAGCTGTGGTGTCGGGGACGAGCCTCTGTGTGGAGACCGTGCACCAACTCCCAGGGCAAGGAGCAGGAAGCGGCTTCTCCCGCGCTGCTCTAGGCTCTCTATGTGCCCAGCGGCTTCTCCCGCGCTACTCTAGGCTCTCTCTCTCTCTCTGCTGGGCGGCTTCTCCTGCGCTGCTCTAGGCTCTCTCTCTCTGCCGGGCGGCTTCTCCTGCGCTGCTCTAGGCTCTCTCTCTCTGCCGGGCGGCTTCTCCTGCGCTGCTCTAGGCTCTCTCTGCCAGGCAGCTTCTCCCGCGCTGCTCTAGGCTCTCTCTGTGCCCAGCGGCTTCTCCTGCCCTACTCTAGGCTCTCTCTGCCGGGTGGCTTCTCCTGCGCTGCTCTAGGCTCTCTCTGCCAGGCAGCTTCTCCTGTGCTGTCCTAGGCTCTCTCTCTGTGCCCGGCGGCTTCTCCTGCGCTGCTCTAGGCTCTCTCTGTGCCCAGCGGCTTCTCCTGCCCTACTCTAGGCTCTCTCTGCCGGGCGGCTTCTCCTGCGCTGCTCTAGGCTCTCTCTGCCAGGCAGCTTCTCCTGTGCTGTCCTAGGCTCTCTCTCTGTGCCCGGCGGCTTCTCCCGCGCTGCTCTAGGCTCTCTCTCTCTGCCCAGTGAGCGTCTCGCTTTTGTAATGAACAGCTGAGACAGCTCCACCCCTGAGAACACTGAACGGGAGGGGCAGGTCCCCAGCACAGAGAGCAGGCTCAACACCCGTCTGGCTTGCAGGCCCCGCCGTGAGTGATGGGAGTGAGTCTGTGTCGCCCGGTGGCCTCGGGCACTGCTGCTGCCGTGATCGAGGCTGCGTGAACATTCGTGTCCGTGCTCCAGGGCACGTGCTCACCTTTGTCTACAGCTGTGCTCCCAAACTGCAGGTCACAGCTAACTAGTGACCCATGAAGCCTACAGTGGTGCCACCAGAGCTAGGAGAGAGCCCGAAGGGCTGCTCTCCAGCCTGCAGCCGCCCCAAGGGCACCACAAAGCTGGGCTGCTGCCTCCAGAGAGCCTGGCATAAGGCTCCTCGGCATCCACTGGGCCCCTTCAAGGGCCGAGGTTCCCGGGGAGGCCCTGACCCAGACTTCGCGCCACACACAGACGGGCGACCAGCCCTCAGCACAGGCTGCCAACTCTTCTCCAAAGGGCTTTTTGGAGGATCCAGTCTCCATACTTCCAAAAATGGAGACCCTGACGTGCATTTCGAGTCTATGCATACCTGAGTAACTGTCCTTCCCTTACCATGCAAAAAAGTCACTATCTTTTATCATTAATTTTTTTTCTGCTCTTATACTTTAAGAACAATGATGTTAAAGATTGCCTGTAATCCAAAGAGCTTAATATGGGCAACAACGAAAATGTCCCTACGAAGCTAAAGGGAACAAGACTATTTCTTAGTTTATGAGAAAATACAGAAGTGTGACTCAGAATCCGTAAAACTGAACAGTAACGACTCTTCGGACTGCATGTCTCATGAGGGAAACTATCAGAGAGCAACCGGCGTCCGACCCTGAAGAGTGTCTGTGTGTGTGTGTGTGGGGGGGGGTGTGTGTCTGTAACTGGCATCTGAGAAGCGGGCTCACGCTCACGGCCTCGAGGCCCCGGCATGTGAGGGGCTGAGATGCTCACCTTCTCATTGTAGTTGATGGCAATCACGTCCCCAGTGGTCAGACAGGCGAAGTTTCTCAATGCATTTTCCAACCTGTAGACACACATGGTCAAGGCCAACAGAGCAAGACGGAGTCCTCACATCTGGAACAAGTGCCCACAGCGGGTTCACAGCATCAGGCCACCCTGTGTACTCAACAGTCGTGTGCCTAGCTGGGGCGACGGTTCAGTAACAAGAAGGAAGCATCTCTAACACATGCTAACGGGGTGACCCTCACTCTCCACTGAGGGAAAGAACCAGCCAGGGGTCAGTGAGACCCCCAGACCCCGAGAAAGGCAGGTCTCTGAGGTGGGAGGCAGCTAGCTTCTGGGGCCAGGGGTCGGCTGGAGACAGGAAGAAGCGGGCAGAGCCACCCTTCTGGGGGCACATGAGCCAAACTTGCTGAAGCGTGCACTTCACTGCATGTATATTACAGCTCAATGAAAGGATTTAAAAAGCCCTATAGAAAAAGNCTGGGGCCAGGGGTCGGCTGGAGACAGGAAGAAGCGGGCAGAGCCACCCTTCTGGGGGCACATGAGCCAAACTTGCTGAAGCGTGCACTTCACTGCATGTATATTACAGCTCAATGAAAGGATTTAAAAAGCCCTATAGAAAAAGACACGGGATGAAACGCAGGAAATGAGAGGACTTAAAAAGCCCTATAGAAAAGATATGGGATGAAACGTAGGTAAAGCTGCCTCAAAAGTGAAGATGTTTTCCTTCACACTTCTGCTGTGTCTACCTTTTGGGCAGTAACTTGTATTTTGCCATATGTTTTAGACTACAAACATTTAATAATAACAATTTTAAAACAAAAACTAGCCTGTAAGCCCTTTCTTTAAAAAATACTACATAGTTCTTAAAACTGAGTCACCCTGAGTGCCCAGACAGGGATTAATGCCCAAGCACAGCACGCCTCCTCTTCAGCCATCTACTGATCTGTACTGAAGATCAAGGCTAGGCACAACGCACGGCTGCAGACGCGCCGCTGGGCTCCGTGCCAGGGCCCCTGGAAGGAGGCACAGCTGCCCCTGGGCGGGGTCCTCAGAGCGCCCAGCACGCTCGCCCAGCCCTAGTGCTCTCGAGTCAGTGTCGATCACTCCTGCTGTGCGGCCCCGCGGCAGGCACACCCCACGGAGGCCGGCTGTCACCCGCCCCCTGCACGGCTCCGCCCGCAAAGAACCCACGCGTCTTCAGAAGGATACACGGCCTTAGGGTTGGTGATGTCCAGGAAGTCGGGGCTCTGCGGCTGGAACTTGGAGTACGTGGCCACCTGCAGGTTGACGCTCTCCACCTGAACCAGGCCGCCCTCCTCCAGCAGCAGGTTCTGCATCATCTGGAGGGGCGCAAAGGGGGCGCAGTAGGGGCNAAAAGAATGAAGTCTGACACTGTTTCCACTGTTTCCCCATCTATTTCCCATGAAGTGATGGGACTGGATGCCATGATCTTCATTTTCTGAATGTTGAGCTGCAACCCCCTACCCGGCCTCCAGGAGCACCCTAACCCTTCTCTGGACCTCCTCTGTTCCACCCAGGCCCAGGGCTCACACCTCGTGGAGCACTCCATCAGATCACACCCCTCTCTCCCACAACCAAGTGAAGCCTAGACACGGTGCCACCACAAACATAAGATCCCAGCTCTCAAACTGCAGGTTACAGGGAGGCTCAGAACTCAGGCTGCGCAACAACCCAGGGTGTTCTCAGGGTACTGTGACTACTGTGAGGTGTGGAGAGGAAGAACATGAAAACGCACAACAGGATATCTGCTCAAAGGATTGGAACTAGGGTCTGAAAATACAGATGTACACTCATATCCACAGCAGCGCTCTTCACAGTAGCCAAGGGCTGGAAGCTATCAATGAATAAAGAAACCTTGATCCATTCACACAAATGGAACATTGTTCAGCCCTAAAAAGGGAGAAAATTACAACACTTGTGACAATGATAATGAACTCTGAGGACATTGTGCTCAGTCAAACGAGCCAAACAGGGAAGGACAAACACTGTAGGATTCCCCTTAATTTGAGGTACTTAAGGCAGTCAAGTCCAGACTCAAGAAGAAAGGTGGCTGCCATGGGCTGGCAGGAGAGGCAAGTGCTTCACAGGGACAGACATTCCGCTTTTCAAGACCGAACAGTTCTGGACATCCACTGCACAACAACGTGAGTATACTTTACACCACTGAGCTGTACACTTAAAGATGACTCAAGTGCTAAACTTACGGTATACGGTTTTTTACAAGTTAAAACCCTTAACAAGACAGCATGTTTTGACTGGATTCTAGGCACACATTGTTAAAAGCAGAGTCCGGTACTGATGAAATAGTTTACTAGTAATTCCAGAACAAGCAGGCTGGGCCGACTGTCTTCCACAGACGGCAAACGCAGCTCCTGCTTAAAACGGACGGTTCTCCACTCCCTGCAGGGCCGCAAGGGAGTTTTCCAAACCGTGTCTCTTCTTCTTCTAGGCAAGACTCTCCGTTGGACAAAATCTGAGCCAGAAGCCCAGGAAACAAAGGGCGTTGGGGATGAACGGAGGAAGCGGGCTGGGGGCCTCCTCACGTCTCAGCACTCTCCCCGCCAAGGCCCTGCGTTCTCGTCCCCGCCCCGTGCTCCGCGCAACGCCGGCAGTGTTCCGGGTTGGGGGCGGTAAACCGGGCGGCACCGGGCTCACACAGCCTAGCAGGCAGGCCAGTCTGCAGTCCTAGAGGCCTAGCGGCCGTGGCCGCCACGGCGCGCCCCCCCGAGCCGGCGCCACGCCCGCTCCGGGGCGCCGCCCGGGCGCAACGGGCGAGGGATCTCGGCGCCGCGCTGGCCCGGGCGCTGGGGCGGCAGGCCCGAGCTCTCGGGACCGGCCCGTGCGCTCGCCTCTCACGCCGACAGCCCCCAAGCGGACCCCGCGCTGGTCCGCGGGAAGCCGACACGCTCTACACCCGCGAGACCGCGCTCAGTCCCAGACGTCGGCGGACTCAGGCCGGGTGACTCGGCACCTGTGCGGCCGCCACGTCCGCCCGCCGCGGCCGGCCTGCACGCCCGGCCACTCACCATAGTGAACGCCTGCGCCGCGCCTGGCCGGAGCGCTGTGCCGGGAAACGCTGCCGCTGGGGCCGCCGCCGACCCTCGTAGCGGCAGCCGCCTGAACCGCTCTGCGCCGGAAGCCTGGGGCGCGCCGGAACTGACGGAAAGCACTTCCGGGGGAGGCGCGAGCGCAGGGACGCGGCGCGAGCGAGCGCGAGCTAAGCGCGAAGACCGAAAGCGTCGCCGGCGCGAGCGTCCCGATACACCTTCCTAACCCTGGAGCGCCTTCCGCGAGTGGAACCGGGCTGACGGCGCCCCCTTCCCGCCTGACGGGGGACCCACGCCCCTTCCCGCCGGCGCTGTCCAGCACGCGGCCCACTTCCGCCCGCGTCCTCGGCGGCGTTTGTAGCGGCTGCGGGCGGAAGTGGGTCGGGGAAGCGGGCCGCACTTCCGCCCTGGAACTCGGCCGAGCCCGGGGACGCCCTCAGTGACGCCCTCTTCTGACGCGTCTGTGTCTGAGTTGTGACCCCCACGGCTGCAGCCCGCCTGGCTCCTTGGTCCCTGGGAATCTCCAGGCAAGGGTACTGGAGTGGGCTGCCATTTCCCTCTCCAGGGCTCGGACGCGCGTCTCCTTGGCAGGCGCGTTCTTCACCACTGAGGCACCTGAGCATTCCTGAAGTGAAGGGCAGTGAAAGTGAAGTCGCTCAGTCGTGTCCGACTCTGCGACCCCACGGACTGTAGCCCCCCAAGCTCCTCCGTCCATGGAATTTCCCAGGCAACAGTACTCGAGGGGGTTGCCATTTTCTTCACCGAATTCTTGAAGTGTATAGGAGTTGAATTTGTGGCGAGGTTTCTTTAGCCTGGAGATTCCAGTTGGAGGGGGCAGTGGGCATTTTTTCCCCCTAAAGTAACGCGTACGGACCGTAGGGGATCTGGAGAATTCAGTCGCGTGGGACTTGCGCGACCGCAGTGCATGCAGCCGGTGGAAGACGCGCCTCTAGGGGCGGGCCGGAGTAGTCCTGTCCTCAATGGCGGAGCCTAAGTGTCGGTCAAAAAAGCGGGGCCAATCCAAAGAGCGGAGAGGCGGGGACCTGAGTCGCGATTGGCTGACCCCCGGGGCGGTCGGGAGAGCCCGGACTTGGCGGGAGTCTTGACTGCGGTCAGGTTCGCAGAGTCCGGTCCCGGGGGGCCAAGGCGCCGCGGTCATGTTCGTGTCCGACTTCCGCAAGGAGTTCTACGAGGTGGTCCAGAGCCAGGTGAACCCACCCTGGGCTCCGAGACCGGGGAAGGGACGAGGGCGCGCGGCCGTGGGGGCGGGAAGGGCCGGGGTTCTCGGGGCCGCTCTCAGCCAGCTCTCCCCCCGACAGAGGGTCCTTCTCTTCGTGGCCTCGGACGTGGACGCTCTGTGCGCTTGCAAGATCCTTAAGGTGAGGCCTGCTGGCTGGGCCGGCGAGGGCCGCGGGAGACGGGGGGCAGGCGCGAGGGGTGGAGCGGAGCGGGAGCTCGGCCTGGGGCGGGGACTCCCGCCAGGTTGCGCCCTGGGAGGGACTGCGTTAGGTGGGTTAGAGGAGAAGCCGGCAGAAGGCCACGAGCTGGGCACAGAACAGCTGCGTTGGAGAGACCGNGACGGGGGGCAGGCGCGAGGGGTGGAGCGGAGCGGGAGCTCGGCCTGGGGCGGGGACTCCCGCCAGGTTGCGCCCTGGGAGGGACTGCGTTAGGTGGGTTAGAGGAGAAGCCGGCAGAAGGCCACGAGCTGGGCACAGAACAGCTGCGTTGGAGAGACCGGCAGACGTGCGGCGCCTTCTCGCCCGTTGGGGTTCAAGGCAGAAGAATCTGACAGTCGAGGGCGCTGGGGTGTCATCAGGGATTCTGGAGATACTGACTCCTTAGCCTAATAGGAAAGAGATTTGTTCGGTCGTGCAGTCGTGTCCGACTCTTTGTGACCCCATGGACTGCAGCACACCAGCCTTCCTTGTCCTTTACCATCTTCCGGAGTTTACTCAAAGTCATGTTCATTGACTCAGTGATGCCATCCAACCCTCTGATCCTGTTATCCCCTCCTCCTGCCTTAGATCTTGCCCAGCATCAGGGTCTTTCCCAGTGAGTCAGCTCTTCTCATCATGTGGCCAAAGTATTGGCACTTCAGCATCAGTTGTTCCAGTGAATATTCAGGGTTGATTTCCTTTAGGATTGATTGGTTTAATCTCCTTGCTGTCCAGGGGACTCTCAAGAGCCTTCTCCAGCACCAGAGTCTGAAGGCATCAATTCTTCAGTGCTGAGGAAAGATTATTGTTGTTCGGTTTTAAATATGGTTCAGGGGTTCCGTGATGACTCAGCAGTAAAGAATCCACCTGCAATGCAGGAGATGTGGGTTTAATCCCTAGGTCAGGAATGTTCCCTGGAGCAGGAAATGGCAACCCACTCCAGTATTCTTGCCTGGAGAACCCCATGGAGCCTGGCAGGCTATGTTGATGGGATTTCAAAGAGTCAGGCCTAAATGACCAAGCATGCTGCCACGAAAGCAGGGTTTACATGAGCTTGGGTCAGGCCCTTGGGTCAGGAATTGCTCACTAAAAACCTAGAAATACCAAGGTTTTCAGCAGTGTTTTCCTTTGGTGATGGTCAGCAAAGCTGAAGCACAGTTCAGTGAACTATCATGTTCCCATTACCTCCTTGCAGACGTCAACATTTCACTGACCTTACGTTAGCATCTGTTGTCTCTCAGCCCATCTTTTTTTTTTTCTTTTTGTATGAATTTCAACATGGATTGCAGACATTCTAAATACAATAGGTTTTGAAAATACTCTCTCTCCAGGCCCTGTTCCAGTGTGACCAAGTGCAGTATACGCTGGTTCCAGTTTCTGGGTGGCAAGAACTTGAAACTGCATTTCTAGAGCATAAAGAACAGGTATGAGAGATGCATTTGAGAATATTGGGCTTTATATCTCACTTGCAACTTCTTAACACAGAGCATTCTTTCTGTTTCAATGATGGGGCTTCCCAAGTGGTGCTGGTGATAAAGAATGCAATATTTCTACAATGGCTTCTGTGTATTTCTAACTATCAACTTTCTTAGGCCACACAGAAGAGAGAGTGAGCTCTGTGTGCGGGTGACTTACCCTCCAATCGCAGAGACAAAATTGCAACAAAAACAAGGTAGTGAATATGGACAATCTCTAGCTTTGAATTTGTGTTTAGACACATTTCACTTTCAGGTGCTTGGAATTTGGAAGGTTGTTTCTGATACAGCTTGGTTAAAATTACTTTACATTAGACCATTATTTCACATTTATTTTTCCAAGAAGTGTATCCCAGTTTCCAACTGGAAATTCAGGAACATACTTTCTCCCTTTGGAATTTGGGCAGTAGAGACCAGGTATCGTCTCAGCTCTGACAGGACATGTGAGACCCCACTGCCCCCCAGGGAGGGGCTGCTGTCTGGAGGAGAGTCCCAGAGTTTCTGGCTGCAACAAGGACTGTCTGGCAGAGACAAGCCCTCACCTGGTGCTCTTGTCTTCATGAGAGGGACCTATGCCAGATCATATTTACAAGGAAAGAGTTTTCTGTAGTGATAGGATGTAACGAACAGCTTTACTTAATATTTAGAGTTACTTGCTCCTCTGTGTCCAACTCTTTGCAGCCCCATGGACTGTAGCCTGCCAGGTTCCTCTGTCCATGGGAGTTCCCAGGCAAGAATACTGAGGCGGGTTGCCATTTCCCTCTCCAGGGGATCTTCCCGACTCAGGGATTGAACTGGGTCTCCTGCATTGTCAGGCAGACTCTTTACCCTCTGAGCCACCAGGGAAGCCCACTTAATATTCAGGTGCTTGTTAAATGCGAGCTGCCGCAGACTTGCTGGATCTGACTGGGTGCAGTGCTGCCAGCACAGAGAGGGGTCTGTCACAGGAGAGTGAGTGACAGGTCGGGCGGGACCCTGCTCTGCATTCGAACTCTAGGTCTGTCCGCATCTTCTGAGCCCCACGCCTGAGGCCAGAGGAGATTCGGCCTCTGCCTGCTCCTTGCTGGCGGCCTCACAGTGTCATCCTGGAAATGAACTTGTGCGTACTTGGCACAGGCCAGCTGTGGCCACATCTGGAGCCCCTTGCCAGCAGGGCCTCGCCGTGCGTCGGGCTGGACGAGTCCCTGCAGGACTCGGGCCTGGTGCTGAAGGCAGACAGCCTGCCCCAGGCGCTTGCCCACCGCGCCCCTCTCCTTTGTCCAGTTCCGCTACTTCGTCCTCATAAACTGTGGCGCCAACGTGGATCTGCTGGATATCCTTCAACCCGATGAAGAGGCCGTGTTTTTCGTGTGTGACACTCACAGGCCAATCAATGTTGTGAACGTGTACAACGACACCCAGGTAGGCCAGACTCCCCGAGCTCGCCCATCCGTCTGTCTGTCCCTTTCACGCCACAGCTTCAGGCCTGGTGTTCTTGGCAAGGCATGTGTCCCCCTTGCCTACAGGGGCTGGAGCAGCCTGAGGACAGGCCCTGGTCTTGTCCATCTTTGATGAGAAACACGTCACCTCCCTGGGAGGTGCTCAGAAGGCGTGTGTGGGACTCGCTTGACTCAGGAGGCACAGGGTCCAGAACCTTCTCCGAGTGTACTCGGAGCTCGGGCCAGCAGGCTTTATTGACTACCGGGACCTCAGAGGCACCACCCTCTAAATGGGGCAGGACACTCCCTGGCTACCTGGGTGGTGTGGGGTCCAGGACGATCGTGTGGGGCCCGGCGAGCCTGGCGTGCCCTCTCACGGTGAGCTCTCTGAACCGCCCGTGGGCATGCACCCACAGCAGCCTCAGCCTTGAAACCCTCTCACGAAGGACCGCTTTCAGAAACAGGACTCTCGCTCGCTGCGAGGTCACAGGTCTCTGTGTCCTTGGTTGGAGGCTGAGGTGCCAGGTGCTGGCTGAGTGTGGGCCTAAGAAGGAGTGTTTTATCCAGGCCTAAGTGATTGCCAGTCGTTCCGTCTGCAGGCTGCGTACTTTCTGGGTACTGAGCGGGGTGCAAATTTGGGAGATAGATTCTGGGAGAGAAAATGGGTGATGGATAGTTTTCCATCAAGGACAGGGGAGGTTGATGGCTTTGTGTTTTAATCATAGATCAGACTGCTCATTAAACAAGATGATGACCTTGAAGTTCCTGCCTATGAAGACATCTTTTGGGATGAAGATGAAGAACTTTCGGGAAACGAAAGCGATGAGGGGTCAGAGCCCTCTGAGAAGCGCACACGGGTGGAGCAGGTGGGTTTGGGTCTTTCACAACAGTCATAAGGAGCTGGCCACTCCTGAACGTCAAGGGTCAGCCCAGAGCCTGCGGGCCCAGGCAGAGCTGGAAGGCAGCAGGTGTGGGCCCTGACTCTGGGCAGAATGTCTATTTGGATCTCCTGCTCATTTTTTAATTGGGTTGGTTTATTTGTTTTTTTTTTAATTGAGCTGTTTGTGCCCTTCTGCCCAGCCTGGGAGCCCCACAGGCGTGAGGGCAGGGTACAGGACGCCGCGCAGCACTGTGAGGAAGGTCAGAGAGTTCTGTTACTTTACTAACGGAACCTGGGGGTTTTGCATAATAATCTTCACCAGGTGTACAGTTCCGTGAGATTTGATAGATGTGTGAAGTCACCCGATAGGGAGACGTTCCATCACCCTCCGGAAGGTCCCTCGTCAGGACCATTGCTTGCCTTTATAAGCTGGTTCTGATATTACTGCAGATCCACACGCACGTGTCAGAAATGAGTTGAAAGCATGTGTGCGCTATGCCCATGTCCCTGACAGTGACCTGTCACAGCCACTGAAATCATCGGGACAGGGGATGCCACCGTCGCCACAGAGACCCCTGCTGGAGCCTCCGCCCGCCCAGTGGCCTGCCGTCGGCTCAGAGCCCTCGCAGGCTGGGGCTGACCTCCCGGCTCTTTCTCAGCCCTCTGTTCTCTTTGTCGTGGTCAGGAGATTGCAGAGCGGACCCTGAAGAGGAGGCAGCGGAGAGAGTGGGAGGCCCGGAGGTGAGAACGCGTCCAGTGGCGGGAAGGCGGGCCAGCAGTGCCCGTCTCTGCTCCACGTTACAGTCACGGCCTTGCTTGAGCATCTCTGGGCCAGCGCCTGCAGGATGGCGTGTGGGCCCGTCTGTTTCACTTCTGGTCCCATGAGGGCCAGGCCAGCCCCCAGGTCTCCCAAACACGCTGTCCATCGGGGGTGATGCCCTGGCCCTTTACTGTCGTAATTTCTACGTATCGATACTTCAGTTTACAAACTCTCACAAATCGGATAGATGGCAGTTGTGTGAAGCATCTTGTAGGCGTGTAAAAGAAACTTAAGTTGCCCAGACTCCTCTTCCCCCTGCAAATCGTGTTTCTTGGGTGCCATCGGGTTTTAGCATCTTCCCCGGTGTCTTCTTCCTGTTTGCTTCCTAGTGAAGACCTGGCATCTTGTGTCCTTACAGGAGAGACATCCTCTTTGACTACGAGCAGTACGAGTATCACGGGACGTCGGTGGGTACAGTGGTCCCGGTCACACTCTGGGGGCCACTGTCCTAGAACAGGAGCAGGACGGCGCGCGGCTTTGGGGCCACTCCCAGCCCCACAGCTGCCTCTGTGTGGCCGGGGAGGGGTGAGCCCTGGGCCTCTCCTGGGTGAAACATCCCTCAGGCCAGGGGCATGGCAGCTGTTTCTGCTCATCGTGAGAAACACTGAACGGGGCTGTTGGTCTGTGCAGGGGGCTGGGACTCTGGGCTCACACAGGCCCATCAGCATCTGTGTGTCCTGGGACGAATTTCGTATGAAAGACACATCATTTCAGCTTGAGGTCGCTGAGCACAGCTCGGGACCTTGAGGAACCCCAGAAGATAGATTTCCAGTGAAGCATGCTGTGTCTAATCTTAGGGTCTGGTCCTGAGGCCCTGACTCTCAGCCCCTATTTCCAGAGCCCTTGTGTGGCCAGGACCCCACTGGCCTCTACAGGACAGTCCTGTTCCAGCAAGTGGAGGGTGCCGAGGCACAGGCAGGCGGGCGGTCTAGGCAGGAACGGACGCCCGGCCCCTCAGATACTGGGCTCTCGGCCCCTCAGATGCCGGGCGCTCCCTTGGAGGCCAGCCTCTTCAGAGCTGCTGAAGGAGACGTGGAGTGTCAGGGCAGACTGGCTTTAGAGCTCCTGATCGGACCCTTCTCCCCACCCCAGCTCCACGTGGGCCACTGGGGCCCGGGCAGCATGGGCTGGGCCCTGCCCTGAGCAGGACCACCACCCCAGGCCCGTCTCTCTTGTAGGCTGCCATGGTGATGTTCGACCTGGCGTGGCTGATGTCCAAGGACTTGAGCGACATGCTGTGGTGCGTGGGCCCCTCCGAGCAGCCGGGCCCCCTGCCAGTGCTGACTGCGGCCCCATCCTGCACTCGTGCAGGGGCCTGGGGGGGCGGACAGCGGAGCGTCACGGGCACAGAGCGTCCGGGGCTGGGGCCTGGGCCGTCAGCCCTTCCCAGCTGACTGCTCGGCCTTGCCGCCCAGCAGACTTGAATGCGAGGTTTGAGCAAGCCCACGTGCCGCCTGGCACCTCTGTAGCCCTGGTGGTGAGCTCCGGGGCAGGGTGCCCGCAAGCCACCTCCGGCTCTGCTGGGGGCCTGGTGCAGTGGAGTGTTGGTCAGACCCCACTGGCCAGAGGTGCCCGTGAGCACCGCCCGCCCCTTCACAGCTGCGCCCTCTCCCTCCAGGTGGGCCATCGTTGGACTCACGGACCAGTGGGTGCACGACAAAATCACCCAGTAAGGGCGCACCCCGGGCTACCTGAGGTCGGCTGCAGCGGGCTTGCTGGAGGGGCTGGGGGGCCGCGTCCCTGCAGGGCCCTGTGAGGAGGGGCTGCTGCGGCCCTGGGGCCAGTCCTGTGTGGCCTTGTATGGACACTTGGCAGCAGGGGCGGCAGGGGGTTTGCTCCGGGCCCAGTGGGCGGGCCGGCAAGCCTGGGCGTGCTGTTCTCCAGGGTGAAGTATGTGACCGATGTGGGCGTGCTGCAACGACACGTGTCCCGGCACAGCCACCGGCACGAGGACGAGGCGCACGCGCTCTCCGTGGACTGCGCGCGCATCTCCTTCGAGTACGAGTATCCTCGCCGCCCCGCCCACATCCCCAGGATCAGAGACTCGGGGGCCCCGTGGGCTCAGGCTCCACTGTGTTCAGGAGCATCCTGTGTCTCGGGCCGGCCGGAGCTGGAGACTCCGGGTGGGGTGTGGCCACAGGGCCCCCTGGACCTCCCTTTGCATCACACCTCCCAGGCTCTCTGTCCGGGTTGAGTGCCGCCAAGGTTGGGGAGCGCCAGGGCCCTGGGGTGGCGGGTGGCGCCGATGGCGGGCCCAGGGCGGGTGTGGGTCACCGTGCAGCCGCAGCTCCTTGACACGGGTCCAGCCTCCGCCTGGCACTCTACCAGCATTGGTCCCTCCACGACAGCCTGTGCAACACGTGCTACACGGCGGCCAGGTTCAAGCTCTGGTCCCTGCACGGACAGAAGCAGCTGCAGGAGTTCCTGGCAGATGTGGGGTGAGTNTCATGCCCTCTTTTAGGGGATCTTCTCAACCCAGGGATCGAACCCAGGTCTTCTGCATTGCAGGTAGATTCTTTACCATCTGCACTACCAGGAAAGCCCAAGAATACTGGAGTGGGTAGCCTATCCCTTCTCCAAGGGATCTTCCCGACCCAGGAATTGAACAGGGGTCTTCTGCATTGAAGGTGGATTCTTTACCATCTGAGCTATCAGGGATGCCCCATAAATGTGTATACTATATGTAAAATGTATTTGTAACTGTCCTGTTAAAAATTTTTTGAATGCCATTGAGTAGAAAGTTTACTTTGGTCTGGCTGCTTTCCAATTATACTTATTCAAAGAGGTCAATCCATATAGTTGTGATCAACTTTACAAGAATATATATATAAAGACTTGAAAGAATGGATTTGAACTAAATTAGTTTTACAGTAGAAGCCCTTGAATTCTATCACAAACTTTTATTTGAGCCCCAGAACAATATTACCGTCTCTGAGATGCCTGACTCAGCATTTAATCTGATGACACCACCATGGAAGCTGGGATTCCAAAGTAATTCAGCAGCATGTGGGTATTTGAAGCTCTGTTGCAGCTCCTTTGATCCTGTGCTACATTTGGAAGTGACTAGGTTAAGAAAAGTATGCTGAAAGATGTGCACTTATTAAAGTCCTATTCATCTTCCTGTTCATAGCCTTACAAAATTAGATTCATTGAGGTAATGATTTTTTTTGTCAGAAAAATATGTGGTAGAGGATTGTGTCCTGTGTTAGGACCAGAAATTTGGCTGGCTCAAGTGGCAGCAAATTTCCAACAAATAAGAACAAATAGTGTCAGAAACAAAACCTTATCCCTGTGCTCTGTCCTGGACCAGGATGTAATTTGTCACCTGCCTGAAAGGGGAGTGTTCTTTGACCCTTACACTATCACAGAAATGTGATTTTCAGCTGCAAGTCCTATTTTCAAAATATTTCAAATCAAGAGGATTTCTTCCATAGTTTAAGATACAGAAATCTGGAGTTTCAAATAAATACTTCCTTAAAACCTTAAGATAGAGCTTCTTTTAAAAAAAGAAAACAGTCTGAACGCTGACCACAGGTAGTTCTGTGGCCTGCTTTTATACTGAAATAAGATATCCAAGATGGAGCTCTTAGATGTAGAAAGATTTAAAGTAATTTATCTAGTATAACATTGCATATGGTAGTTATATGTACATGTAATAATCAATATGGACTTCCCTGGTGGCTCATTGGTAAAGGATCTGCCTGCCAGTGCCGGAGATGTGGGTTCAACCCCCCGGGTCGGGAAGATTCCCTGGAGAGGGAAATGGCAACCCACTCCAGTATTCGTGCCTAGGAAATCCCTTGGACAGAGGAGTCTAACAGAGTTGCAAAAGAGTTGGAAACAATTTAGTGACTAAGCAGCAACAACAATAAATTAATATACCTAGTATTTCAGTTGAGTGATTTTTGTGTGGGGGCCATACTTTCTTATTTCTTTGCATATCTCATATTTTTAAAATTAGAGTATAATTGCTTCACAATGTTGTGTTAGTTTTTGCTGTACAACCAAGTGAATCAGCTATATGTATACACAGATGCCCTCCCTCTTGGGCCTCCCTCCCCCCCTCCACCCCTCACCCCTTACCCTACCACTCTAGGTCATCACAGAGCACCGAGGTGAGTTTCCTGTGCTTTATAGCAAGTTCCCACCAGCTATCTATTTTACACATGGTAATGTATATATGTCAATCCCAATCTCCTCATTTGTCCCACCCACCCCTTACTCCCCTGTGTGCTGATGTCCATTCTCTACTTCTTCACCACTATGTCACAAGTTTTTGATGAAAACTGACCATAACATATTGCAGCAGATTCAGAAATCAGATTCTCCCGCTTCCTCAGGGTTTGTTTTTTCCTGTTTACTGTTGTTTGTTTGATGACTTTTCTGAACTAATTCTGTAAAGTCTGTTTTCTTTGTTATGGATGATTAGTGACGTCCCTATTTGATTAACTTGTGTGTGCTGTGCTCAGTGGTATCTTACTCTTTGCAACCCCATGGACTGTAGTCCACCAGGCTCCTCTGTCCAAGGGATTTCCCAGGCAAGAATACCGGAGTGGATTGCCATGTCCTTCTCCAGGGGATCTTCCCGACCCGGGGATCGAACCCGGGTCTCTTTCGTCTCCTGCGTTGTCAGGCAGATTCTTTACCACTGTGACACGTGTGAAGCCACTTGGTTAGCTTGGTGGTCAGCTAATGACTGGACAGAGAGTTCCTCAAATGCCTGCAACAGAAAAATGCCCAGTGTTTGCTAAGGGTCTCTGTGTGGATGTTGAGGTGTGCCATTAACATTCAGCTAAGCCGGTTGGCAACTCTGCCTTTGCCTTCACTTTCTGCTTCCCTTGTCCCAAAGATCAGCCAAACGTGAGAGCTTAGAGCCTTCTCCAGTCTTTCCTGAGCTCAAGCACAGGCCTATGCACATGTATGGCCTTCTAGAGTCCCTGGAATATGTTAGAACTTTTGAAGCCCCTGTGAACATGTCATTCCTTTTGAACGTTTCGGTTAGCCTANGGGTGTTGGTGATGGACAGGGAGGCCTGGAATGCTGCAATTCATGGGGTTGCAAAGAGCTGGACACGACTGAGCGACTGAACTGAATTGAACTGAACTGAACTAGGAGTTCTCAAATGATTGAACCCAAAGTGAATGAGCTCTAATACATGCACAAAAGACATTTTTAATATTTGACATCTGTTTCATGACATGTGTGTTAATTACCCACTTAATAGAGAGGCATCAGTTCTGATATTGCTTCAAGCTTGACCATGAACAACAAAGTTTCTGCACAACTTTACTTCTCACAGCTTAGACTCTGCTTAGCTACAATTCAGTGTCAAACTCTCTATTTGTAGAGGAATGGTTTGGGGAAAAAAAAAAAAAGATTGAACAGTTTCCTCTCACTGATTGTAAAATTGTGCTCAAGGATATTGTGCCCTCCCTCTGTCTTTCAGTGTTCTCCATTCAATGATACTCATTATTAATTTATGCTTTGGTTTAGTTCAACAAAAAATCATCTTCATACATGGATGTGTCTGTTTTCTATTGTGACAAGATGAAAGCTGAGTTTCTTTCTTTTTTTTTTTTAAATCTGAATGAAAAAAGTTTCATATTTATTCATCAAACATGGTAACTCAACTCTGGTCCTGAAAATATTTCACTTTTTCTGGTAACTTTAAACTATCATTTAGTCTTATAGTTCTAATACACAATCTTGAAAGCACTAAATCTTTAAACTTCTTCAAAATCNTTTTTTTTTTTTAAATCTGAATGAAAAAAGTTTCATATTTATTCATCAAACATGGTAACTCAACTCTGGTCCTGAAAATATTTCACTTTTTCTGGTAACTTTAAACTATCATTTAGTCTTATAGTTCTAATACACAATCTTGAAAGCACTAAATCTTTAAACTTCTTCAAAATCTCATTTTCAACCCGTCTCTCTTCAGTGGTTCCATTCTTTGGAAACCTGATCGCACTTAAACCCTGCGCCTGGGCTGGAGAGGGAAGAGGAGAGGAATGCATTAGTGAGATATGTTGGTACCAATCATTTGCTGCAGAGCTGCAACGCCGACACCTGGACACGCCTGCTCCTCCAGGACAAAATAACAATGAAACTATATGTGACTGAAATAACTGTATGCATGCACAGCTGCGGTAAATTCTGGACAAGAAGTACAGAGGCCAAAAGCAGACAAACAAAAATCCACTAGCACTTTTGAAGAGCCTGTGGAGCAAAAGCAGGACAATAGCAGGTTACTGAACATGCCTCCTGCACCCAACACCACCAGTGAAGTGAAGTGTGAAAGTCACTCAGTTGTGTTCGACTCTTTGCGACCAATGGACTGTTCAGTCCATGGAATTCTCTAGGCCAGAATACTGGAGTGGATAATCTCTCACTTCTCCAGGGGATCTTCCAAACCTAGGGATAGAATCCAGTGTCTCACATTTCAGGTGGATTCTTTAGCAGCTGAGCCACAGGGGAAGCTCAAGAGTATCGCCAAAGGGATGGGCAAACCACCTAAGCATCCCTCTAGCCCAACCTCTAAACAGACTGAGAGGGTAACATATAGGAAGGCCAGAGGTCCCCACTTGGCAAGAGGAGATAAAGTACAAATGGCAGATTTTTTTTTCCACATTCTCTGCTGATGAAAGGAGTTCTGCCTAAGATTAACTTTTTCTTTTTTTCTTTTATCAAACCTTAGACTGATAATGGCTCAAGAAACCAGTATTCATGTCAATTGTTTTATGGCTGGGGATGACACATCTCATAACTTTCTATCTCAAAAATGCATATTGTGGGAGAGGGTCCTGGTGAAATTCCCTCAGCCTTGAGGTATCTCTCTTATCTGAAAGTTCAGTTCAATTCAGTCGATCAGTCGTGTCCGACTCTTTGCGACTCCATGAATTGCAGTACGCCAGGCCTCCCTGTCCATCACCAACTCCCAGAGTTCCCTCAGACTCGTGTCCATCGAGTCAGTGATGCCATCCAGCCATCTCATCCTCTGTCGTCCTCTTCTCCTCCTGACCCCAATCNTTTTTTTAAAGCTTTATTTTATAATGGAGTATAGCTCATTAACGATGTTATGATAGTTTCAGGTGAACAGCAAAGGGACTCAGCCACCCATGTATATGAATCCATTCTCTCCAAAACTCCCCTCCCATCCAGGCTCCCGCATATTACTGAGCAGAGTTCCCAGTACTATATAGCAGGACCTCATTGGTTTTCCATTTTAGATACCGTGATGTATACATGTCGATCCCAATCTCCCAACTGTTTGTTTCCCCTCATCCTTACCCCATTCTTCCCTCCTGGCAGCTATAAGTTTGTTCTCTAAGCCTGTGAGTCTGTTTCTGTTTTGTAAACCAGTTCATTTGTATCGTCTTTTTAGATTCCGCCTGTTGGGGACATTTCTCCTTCTCTGCCTGACTTACTTCACTCAGTATGGCAGTCTCGGTCCATCTATGTTGCTGCAAGTGGCGTTATTTCATTCTTTTTCATGGTATCACATTTATACCGAGTATATATGTATCCTTTGCATATATGTAAAGGATATCCATCCCTCTGTTGATGGACGTTTAGGTTGCTTCCATGTCCTGGCTTAACAGTGCTGCAATGATCATTGCCTTGGATGTATCCTTTTGGACCATGTTTTTCTCTGGGTATAGGCCCAGGAGTGGGATTGCAGGGTCATATGGTAACTCTATTTTTAGTTTTTAAACGAATTTCCATACTGTTCTCCATAGTGTCTTTTAATCTTTTGTTTTCTGATTATATTTGTTTTCCCTAGTGCATTTCCATTCCCTGTGTAATTTGGCNACAGCCTTGACATACTCCTTTCCTGATTTGCAAACAGTCTGCTCTTTGATGACTGGTTCTATTGGTTGCCTTTGACCTGCATATAGATTTCTCAGGAGGCAGGTAAGATTGCCTGCTTTTTCCATCTCTTCAAGAATTTTCCACAGATTGTTGTGATCTACACAGTCAAAGACTGTGGCATAGTCAATAAAGCAGAAATATTAGTTTTTTCTGGAGCACTCTTGCTTTGTCAATGATCCAACAGATGTTGGCATTTGATCTCTGGTTCCTCTGCCTTTTCTAAATTCAGCTTGAACATCTGGAAGTTCAAAGTTCATGTACTGTTGAAGCCTGGCAAATTTTGAGCATTACTTTGCTAGAGTGCGAAATGAGTGCAATTGTGTTGTAGTTGAGTATTCTTGGTCATTGTCTTTTTTTGGAATTAGAATGAAAAAATGGAGTAAAGCTCTATACTGTTAGCAAAAATATACTAGGAGCTGACTATGGCTCAAATCATGAACTCCTTACTGCAAAATTCAGACTTAAATTGAAGAATGTAGGGAAATCCACTAACCATTTAGGTATGACCTAAATCAAATCTCTTGCAATTATACAGTGGAAGTGACAAATAGATTCAAGTGACTAGATCTGATAAAGAGAGTGCCTGAAGATCTATGAACAGAGGTTAGTGACATTGTACAGGAAGCAGTGATCAAGATCATTCCCTCCCCCCGCTACAAAAAAAAAATGCTAAAAGGCAAAATGATTGTCTGAGGAGGCCTTACAAATAGCTGAGAAAAGAAGAGAAGCTAAAGGCAAAGGAGAAAAGGNGAAAACTCCTCAGAACTGCAAAAGCCCAACATAGAGGCAGGTTTATAACAACAATACAAAATGTGACTGAGGAAAAAAGAGCTCCAAAGATTAACTAGATTTCATAGTGCCAATAAAATCAACCACTACAACAAAGGAGGAAAGAAAAGGAAAAGAAAAAAAGAAAAAAAAAACCCATTTTACTGTAGAGTTCAAAAAAAAAAAAAAAAAAAACAAGGAGAGATAAGAAAGCCTTCCTCAGTGATCAATACAAAGAAATAGAGGAAAACAACAGACTGAGATAAACTAGAGATCTCTTCAAGAAAGTTAGAGATACCAAGAGGACATTTCATGCAAAGATGGGAACAATAAAGGACAGAAAAGGTATGGACCCAATGGAAGTAGAAGATATTAAGAAGAGGTGGCAAGAATACACAGAAAAACTATACAAAAAAAGATCTTCATGACCCATGTAACCATGATGGTGTTATCATCATCTAGATCCAGACATCCTGGAATGTGAAGTCAAGTGGGCTTGAAGAAGCATCACTATGAACAAAGCTAGATTGGAGGTGATGGGATCCCTGTTGAGCTATTTCAAATCCTAAAAGATGATGTTGTGAAAGTGCTACACTCAATATGCCAGCAAGTTTGGAAAACTCAGCAATGGCCACAGGACTGGAAAATATCAGTTTTCATTCCAATCCCAAAGAAGGACATTCCCAAGGAATGTTCATTGCAGTCATCTCATATGCTAACAAAGCAATGCTCAAAATTATCCAAACCAGGCTTCAAGAGTATGTGAACCATGAACTTCCAGATGTTCAAACTGGATTTGTAAAAGGCAGAGGAATGAGAGATCAAATGGCCAACATTCATTGCATCATAGAAAAAGCAAGAGAATTCCATAAAAAACATCTACAGCTGCTTTATTGATTACACCAATGTGTTTGACTGTGTAGATCACAATAAATTGTGGAAAATTCTTTAAGAGATGGGAATACCACAGCATCTGAACTGAACCCTGTGAAATCTGTATGCAGGTTAAGAAGCAGCAGTTAGAATTGAACATGGAACAAGAGGCTGATTTCGAATCGGGACAGGAGTACGTCAAAGCCGTATATTGTTACCCTATTTATTTAACTTATATGGAGAGTACATCATGTGAAATGCTGGGCTGCATGAAGCACATGCTGGAATCAAGATTGCCAGGATAAATATCAAAAACCTCAGGTATGCAGATGACACCATCCAAGGAAAGGAACTGAAGAGCCTCTTGATGAAAAGAAAGAGGAGAGAGAAAATGTTGGCTTAAAACTCAACATTCAAAAAACGAAGATCATCTCATCTGGTCCCATCACTTCATGGCAAATAGATGGGAAAACAATGGAAACAGTGAAAGACTTTATTCATTTACTTATCTATTTACAGATCCAAAACCACTGCAGATGGTGATTGCAACAATGAAATTAAGAGACACTTACTCCTTGGAAGAAAAGTTATAACCCACCTAGACAGCATATTAAAAAGCAGAGACATTACTTTGCTGACAAATGTCTGTTTAGTCAAAGCTATAGCTTTTCCACTAGTCTTGTATGGATATGAGAGTTGGACCATAAAGCAGGCTGAAGTACTGATGCTTTTGAACTTTGGTGTTGGAGAAGACTCTTGAGAGTCCCTTGGACGGCAAAGAGATCAAACCAGTGAATCCTAAAGCAAATCAGTATTCATTGGGAGGACTAAGTCTGAAGCTGAAATTCCAATTCTTTGGCCACCTGATGTGAAGAACTAACTCTTCGGAAAAAAACCCTGACGCTGGGAAAGTTTGAAGGCAGGAGGAGAGGGGTTCAACAGAGGATGAGATGGTTGGATGGCTTCACTGACTCAATGGACATGAGTTTGAGCAAGCTCTGGGAGTTGGTGATTGACAGAGAAACCTGGTGTGCTGTAGATCATGGGGTCACAAAGAATCAAAAATGACTGAGAAACTGAACTGAACTGATTATGGCTATATACTCTGTTGACATTTTCTGTTTTTTTTTTTTTTTTTTTNTTCGCCACGATGTCGCTGATGGAGAGCCCCGAGCATGGCTCCAGGACGGACAGCTTCACGCAGGCCCTGGACAGCCTCTCCAGGTAATGGACGTGGCTGCAGCCCAGCCCACACAGGCCACTCCCGCCCCGCCCCGCCCCGCCACGGGGGCCCCCAGACGCCAGCGCGATGGGGAACATGGGAGACAGGTGGCCGCTTCAGGGGGAGTGCGTCCCTTCCGATTGACTCTTAGGCTCCTCCTCTGCCTAGCCTCCCGCGCCTCTTCGGCGCCTCTCTCTTTCAGTCTGGTCTTCTTTTCTGAAGTGTTTTCCTTCCGTTTCTGACCTTTCCCTGTCCCACTTGCTGAGATACTCCCTCTTTACCTATCTTCTGACTTGTTTTGAAATAGGACGTTACAGTTCTGGGCCGCTGAGGATGCATCTTTCTAGTTAACTTTCCTTCTAGAGAGCAAGGCCGTCCTCCTTGACCTTTTTCCTGTTGGTGACTGTGACCAGATTGGGTCGTTTCTTGTGTGTTGGGCGTTCAGCCTTCCTGACTGTTTCGGGGGTTCTGCCCCGGCCCCTGGCCTTTGCCACGAGCCCCACATGGCCCCCGGGCCTCTGCCCGCCGCCGCCTGGCTCTCCCGTCTCCCATCAGCCTCTGCGCCCCTGCCGCCTGCTCTGGTGCTGACATTGCGTCTGCTGGCCAGCGGAGGGCCTCCTCCCCCTGCGCTCCGCTCACGGAAGCACTGCTGCTCGCTTTGTTCTGAGTGTAAGTCTGAGAACCGAAGGTCACAGGCTCTATAATGCTGCTCCGGCTTTAGGAGCATGGGAAAGTCCAGACACTGTACTGTTGGCCGTCCCCGCCCATCTTAGAGCCGGTGGGCCAACCTCAGCCATTGTCCAGGACTTCCTGCCGCAGCAGAGTGCTCGGCCCCGTCTGTGTGCCTCCCCGCCGTCCAGACGGGGCTGCCTCTGTTGTTAGCTCCTCTCAGCGTTAGCATTCTCATGGCGTGGTCTTCTCTCTCCGGTCGGTGAGGAAAGGTTGTTGGCCTCGCTAGATGTGAAAGTGCTCCTGTGCTCACGGCTGATAACTGAATCGCGGCAGAGGACTGAACGTGCGCTGTCTCACCTGTGGCTGCAGGCTGATTCTAAGGGATGAAGCTCAGGGAACAGTAGCTCGTGGTTGGGCTGATGAAACATCCCAGAGTCACTCACGCAGGGGGTGTGTGTGTTAGTCACTCGGTTGTAGCCACTTCTTTGTGGCCCTATGGACTGTATCTGGCCAGGCTCCTCTGTCCATGGGACTCTCCAGGTTCGAAGACTGGAGTGGGTTGCCATTGCCTCCTCCAGGGGACCTTCCTGACGCAGGGATCGAACCCGCGTCTCCTGCTTTGCGGGAGGATCCTTTATCGTCCGAGCCACCTGGGCAGTGACCACATTCCTTCCGGCCGTGTAGCTCTTTGTTTTCCCTGGAGCCTCCTCTACCGCATCCGGTTTCCCAGCTCTCATCCCTGAGCGCCTTCTGTCCAGGAGAGCCTGGGGCTGTGACCTCAGCTCCAGGCCACGAGGCCTGCCGTCGACCACCCAGACGGTGCCCCCGGCCTCGTGGCTGTCTGCATGCCCTCGTTTTGCATGTGATTCTCAAGCGGGTCTTGAAGGCTCTGCTGAGGGAAAGGCTCTGTGCTCTAGCGTGTCTGACAGCGTCCTCCACCCTCATCTGGGTGCTGGTCTGGCTGAATTCAGGTCCTCCCCGCCCGCAGCTGCCCGTGGTGCTGAGAAGGGGCGGAATTTGGGTCCTCCCCGCCCGCAGCCACCCGTGGTGCTGAGCTGGGGCAGGATTCGGGTCCTCCCGCCCGTGGTGCCGAGCAGGGGGGGTCCGAGCCGCTTTGGCTCTCGTTTCTGTGGAAGTGCGCCCCAGACCCCGCCCACAGCCCTTGGGGCCTCTCCCGGTTCTCAGTGTGCTGGTGGCCTCTGGTGTGTGGGTGTGTGCCGTTTCATCGCTAGGCTGAGCTTTTGGGTGAGTCTACTGTCCCCCCAACCCCTGCCCAACACATCTGTTTCTGGATCCTCCTGGGCCCCTGGAAGGGCACTCAGCCTCTGTCTCGGGGCTGCCTGCTGCCTCCCGCGTGTCTGTCTCATCTGTGTGAGGGGCTCTTCTGGACTTTACGTGGTGCAACCATCGTTCCTTCCACAGACACGCCTCAGCCTCTGATTCCTCCATGTCCATAGCACCCTATTCTTGGTCTGTGACTGTATTGCCCAGATCTCTCTGAAGACACCTGTGGAGTTCATCTCACGCATGCCTCTGGTGCCGGGTCACCTCCAGCCTCCTCTAGGGCTACTTCTCGGGCCACAGGTCTTTCCTGAATGTCTGGTGCTCCTCACTCACCAGTTCCGGGCACAGGGCAGTGCTGTGAGTGCCCAGCGAGTGCTGGGTCTCTGGGGACCATCTGCGGGTGGAAGGCACGGCCTCGTCTTGGCAGGTGGGGAGCTAGTGTGGCATTTCGGGGTCCTCACCTGCTGGGTGTGGAGGTTCGCTTGAAGTCCTCACTGCTCCACAGCAGGGAAGCCCCCTGGCGCCCCCACCTCCCCAGTCAGAGCCCTGCAGGGCACCTCTGCAGGCTTCCAGTCTCCTGTCCTCCGACGCCAGCCCCTCCCCGGGACGTCCATTCCCGTGGATAAACACCCCGCTCCTTCTCACGTGGGAGCCGGCTGCCCCCGCGAGCCTGTGATGCCGCCGCGTGTCTGCCGTTGCAGGGGCAACCTGGACAAGCTGTACCGTGGCCTGGAGCTTGCCAAGCGGCAGCTGCGCGCCACGCAGCAGACCATCGCCAGCTGCCTCTGCACCAACCTCGTCGTCTCCCAGGGGCCCTTCCTCTACTGTGCCCTCATGGAGGTCAGCTCCCCCACGCGTGCGCCCCCGCCAGGCACTCCGGCCGCCCCTGACTGCCTGCCCTGCACCCACAGGGCACCCCAGACATGGCACTGTTCTCCAAGCCCGCCTCCCTGAGCCTGCTCAGCAGACACCTGCTCAAGTCCTTCGTGTGCTCGGTGAGGGCGGGGGGCCTCCGGGGCTGGGGTCCTGTTCAGCAGAGGCAGGTCGGGGAGGCATGGGCCTGGGAGAGTCTCCCACAGGAGATGACAACCGCGTCAGGACCTGGAGCAGTTGGGGGGAGCAGCCGGGGGCCCGGAGGCTGGGGCAGTGGCCTGGGACTTGGACGTCTCGGGGCTCCTGGGCTCTGGGGGCACTCACCCGGGCACAGGCCGTGATCGAGGTACACTTCCCCCTGGCAGACGAAGATCCGGCGCTGCAAGCTGCTGCCCTTGGTGATGGCCGCCCCCCT
>SJYV01033195.1:91357-118259 GCA_006410875.1 Neotragus pygmaeus
GGGCGCTCCCACCTGAGGGCTGGGCAGGGCTGGGCTTGGGGCCGGTGGGGGGCAGCGGCCATCCAGAGTGGCCTGAGGCCCCAGCTGGGGGCTAGCGAGCATGCCTCTGTGTCCCCAGCTTTTTCGGCCGGGCGTTTGAGAAGGCGGCGGAGGGCACCAACTCCCGGGCATTGCACAACCATTTCGATCTCTCAGGTGAGCGTCCCTGCACAGCACCCTCGAGGCGCCCGGGGCCCCTGCCGGCAGCCCTGCTACCTTGGGTCTGCGCCCTGGCCCAGCCTCATGGTCCAGCCTGAGGCCACTTCCCCGGGACCCCCGAGGCTGCCCAGCAGAGGCTGCGGGGGCTGACCCTTGGGGGTTGCCCACATGCACACCACCTGCGGCCTCCGGGCGCCAGGTGGGGACAGGGTCGCTGTCTGCTGTCCATCTCTCCAACGTGAGGGGCTGCACCGCTGGGCGGTGAGTCCAGGCCACTGTGACGGAGCAGCGCAGCGGGTGGGGGGCACGAGATGGCGGAGACAGACTCCGCGCCGCGCGGGCCCGGCTGGTCAGGGTGTCGCAGGGCTGCTCCCCGCAGCCTCTGCTGGGTGTGTAGACGCTGGCATCCCCGGGTCCGTGCTCTTCTCTTCCCACAAGGGCTCCCGTCAGACCAGCTCGGGTCCCTCATAGTGACCCCCAGTGACCTGGCCACCTCTTTAAAAGCCCACTTCCACGGACTTCCTTGCTGATTCAGGGGCTGAGAATCAGCCTTGCGACGTGGGGAGCACGGTCTGAGCCCCCAGTTGGGGAGCTAGGGGCCCACGCACTGTGGAGCTGCCGGCCGTGTGCTCTGGAGCCCGTGGGCCACAACCAGGGATCCGTCACAAGACAGGCCTGGCAGCCGAGCCAGGCAGCGCAGCAGGGAGGACCCTGCCTGCCGGACAGGAGATGCAGGAGACGGGGGCTCCATCCGGCATCGGGAAGCTGCCCTGGAGGAGGGTGTGGCGACCCTCTCCAGTGTCCTGCCGGGAGAGTCCCACAGACAGAGGAGCCTGGTGGGCTGCAGGCCATGGGGTCGCAGGGTCAGATGTGACTGAGGCCCGAGACCTGCCTTACCCCCTCGGCCTCTGGACTCTGAGATGGCGTCTTCCCGCCAGGCCATTCTCCTTGCAGCCTCGTGGGAGAGGTACCCCCAGCGGCAGCTCCCTCCTCCCATTTCAGACCTGATACTGGACAGGTGGTGCTGGCTGGCCGGCAGGATGCCCCAGCTTCCCCAGACTGGGGCCTCTGGGGCCGAGCTGCTTGGCTCCCCTGCTCCCAGGCGGGTGGGTGGCAGGGCCAGCCTGCCCCTTCTGAGGGCTCAGCAGGCCACGTGGGGCAGAGTGCCCATGGAGCCAGGCGCGCGTGGAATGTGGGGGGTTGCCACCGGGCCGTGGGAGTCAGCGGCACCCCTGGCCGCCCCGACCCATCCCAGCGGTGTTTTCCTTTCATTAATGCAGTGATTGAGCTGAAGGCCGAGGACCGCAGCAAGTTCCTGGATGCGCTCGTGACCCTGCTCTCCTAGGGTGAGTCGGGCAGGCTATGCTGGAGCTTTACCCCAGATCCTGGCTCCTAATGCTTGAGGCCAGGCGGGGCCCTGTAGAGACGGGCACAGCGCCCTCCCCGGGGCCGCCTGTCCAGGCTAGCAGGGCCGCAGCGGCCGTGCCGAGGGGCTGAGCTCATCAGGCTCCTGGGGTCCCTTCGGGGGAGCTGGCGTCTGCCCTGCTCTGGCCCCCGGGTTGGTCAGGCCCTGGGCTGGGACCTGCAGGGCCTCTGTCGACACACACTGTCACTGACAGTCCAGGTGCCACTCGGCCGCCCCAGCGCCCCGGGGCCCTTGGGAGATGGGCGGGGTCCTGCTCTGTCCAGGGAGCCCTTCAGCCCAGGCCCCTCGCAGCAGAGGCCCAGCCCGGGCCTGCCCTGAGCCCTGGCTGGGACACAGGCTCTGGCCCGGCTCTGCTGTGGGTGTGGGGGTCCCTCCTGCCGGCCCAAAGTCTCCAGCCCCTGGTTCTCTGCTGACCTCAGGGCACGGGAGCCCCAGTGGCACCGCTGAGAATGGTCTGGGCCCTCTCGGAGGGAGCACGGGAGTTGGGGTCAGATTTGGGTCTCCTGTGCAGTCTGGGGGGGCCCCTCACCAGGCTGCCCCCGTGTCCTCATCTGAAACGGGGCTGACACCCCTTCGGCCTGGAGGACGAGGCCTCAGCAAGGGTCCGTCGGAGCTTGAGTCAAAGGTTCCAAGTGGGGGGTTCCTGCAGCCAGCCTAGTGAAGACATCATGTCCCCTGTGAGCCAGCCTGGGAGAGCGGGGCGTAGGGGGGGCACCCCAGGGCAGGGTCTGCAAGGGGAGGAGGTGCTCGGCCAGGTGGCCTCCGGTCTCAGGCAGGCGGGCGGCAGGGACCCCCAGCCGTGAGTGCTGGGCCACTCGGAAGCAGCCAGTCGGCTGGAGGGCTTGGTCGCTTTTAGATCTGGGGAACTGCTAGAGCTGTTTACGTTTATTTTTTCTTTTCTGTCTTTTCCAGAGTTTGATTTCTTCAGAAGGAACCTCCTCCTCCTCATTATGTTGACTGGATTTTATTTAGGGTGTAAGTTACGGACATGGGTTTAGACGCAGGGACAGTGGTTTTTAACGTAATAAAATGGCGCCTTGATCTTGGGTCTGGTCACAGGGCCAGCCCCTGGTGGTTCCCTGAGCCTCCTGTGTCCAGTGGCGCCTTGGGCCTGCATCCTGGGCACCCTGCCACCCAGAGGAAGGTCCACGTGGGCACCGCGTGGGCTGAGGGTGGCCTGTGGACAGCCGTGGGTGGAGCCCCGGCCCCCAGCGCCCGCACTGACCACCATGGTGCCAGCAGGACCACCTGCTCCAGCCTCCAGTGGTTTCCTCTGTCCACTGGCCTCAGACCCACGCTCTTGACCACGCACCCGTCCAGGCCCACCCTCCACTCACCCCAGCGCCCATCTGCCTAGGCGCCCCCACTGTGCGGCACCCTGGGTGGGGACTGAGCACGGCACCCGGTTCAGGAACGGGGGCCGAGGGCCCTCGCGGTCAGCGTCAGCCGTGTCCCATTACAGGAGCTCCAAGCTGGGCGGGCCTGCAGGTCTGGGCCGTGGGCCGGGCTGTCCCCAGAGCACCGTGTGGGCTGAGGGTGGCCCGTTGGCTAGAAGACGTCCTTCACACGCGTGGCTGACCCTCCGGCCTCTGCCGGGAGTTGAGGGCCCAGCGAGCAGGCAGGCTGGAGGAAGCAGAGGGCCTTGGACAGCTGTCAGGTTGATGGCAGCAGCCCGGAAATCGGGTCCAAAAGTCGAATGTGTCGGGGGGCCTGGAGGAGGGTGGTGGGCAGTGCGGTAGCTGCCCAGGAGGGTCGGAAGTTTGCCCTGATTGGGGTGGAGACGGCAGCCTGGCCCCGGGGCCCCACACTCCCCACCCTTGCGTGTGCAGGAGCCAGGGCTGGGCAGTGACCATACAGGGTCCCGGCGGGGGCCTGGGCCTGCAGTCAGCTTGGCAGTGTCCACGTGCTGCACCTGGCGCTGGTGGGGCCCTGTGGCCAGGGCAGACGGGCTGAGCCCAGGACCACACACGCCCCGTCCTGCGGGCTGCTCCGGGTCAGGCTCAGGTGGCCCCTACCAAGGCTGCTAGGGGCCTCTGCCCAGGGGCCCAGCCCTCTGTGCTCATCCTGCTGGGGGGAGCTCGAGCCCCCAGACGGTTCAGCCTCCCCGGAAGTCCTGGGACTCGGGGCCAAGTTCACAGCAGCTGCCCTGAGCCACGTCCTCACATTCTGCCCCTCCCCGCGGGGCAGCCTGGCCAGGCCTGGGAGACTCCTTGCCTCGGGACCCCAGGAGCCTAAACTGGGGCAGATGCCACGCCCCACTGGCGGGTCTGGAGCTCCTCCAGCAGCCCAGATCCCATCCACTGTCCTGCCCCAGCCTTTGGCAGACGGGGAAAATGCGTTACTTCAGAGTGCTTAGAAGCACTGAGTTCTCGGTGGCTGTCATGGGTCTGGCCCACTCTGCCCTTGGGGGGTGCCCAGCCAAGGCCTGATTAGGGCCAGCACCAGCTCCCAGGGGCCCCACCCCCAGGAGGAAGGTCACTGGGTACCCCCAGCAGGGGCTGACACGGACGTGCTGACGGCTGCCCGAGTCTGGGCCAGCTGCCAGGACGCCAGGGTGGGCACAGGCCTATGCAGGGAGCCAGGGTGGGGGGCTGGAGTTCAGTCTGGGCAGCCAGCCGCCAGAACTTCCCCATGGCATTGTGGTCGTCGACCTGCAGTCCCTTCTCCAGAGCCCGTCTCCCCACTGCACATTGGCAGCAGGGACCTCGTCGGGTTGTGCAGATGCCTGCCCGTGGGAGCGACCCAGGGATGGCTGAGCCCTGGGAGAGCACCTGCCCAGTGGCCCCTGGCTCCCAGTCCCCTTGGCAGAACCAGCAGCCCTGGCACTGCCTGCATCCCAGGACCTGCCCCCCACGCAGGTGGGGTCTGCTCAGCCCCTGCACCCACCCCTCCCCTGGGGACAGCAGTGGCCCTGCTGGTGGCTGTTCCCACCCAGTGGGAAGGCGACCAGATGGCGGGGGGTGAGAGGGGGCTGCTGGGCACAGGAAGTGACAGGAAAGGACACAGGTGGGAGCGTATCCAAGCCATTTACTAAGACTCGCGCTCCCACAGGCTGCGCAGGTGGGCGGCCCCGGCCGCACCCAGGGTCTGGGGTCTGTAAGCTTCTCCTGGTGAAGTCCGGGGGGCGAGACGGAGGTCCAGCCCGTGGGTGTAAGCGTCCCTCTGGCAGTCCAGGCTTGGGCCCCTGGGGAGGGAGCAGGTATCTCCAGTCCAGCGCTCGCACAGCCGAAGGAACGCGCGCCCTGCCCCCGCGGTGGGGCCAGCACTGCGCGGGCAAGTCCCTGCGCAAGTCCTCCCGAGCGCGCGTCGCCGTTGCGGGGCAGAGCACAGCCCGGGCTGGCCAGGCGGCAGGAGAGGACGGGCCGCTGACCAGAATCCAGTGTTGGCGCGTGGCCCCGAGCTCCGCGGAGCCGGCACGCGGCACACCCCAGCGGAGGCCGATGACCGGGCCGGTCCTCCCTCTCGCGGCCGCGCCTCAGACGTAGTTCTTCTTGTCGTAGTCGCCGGTGGCCGTCGGCCGCCGCGAAGCCGAGTACTTCACCGGGAAGCTGAAATCGGGGCGGCCGGTGCAGACCCAGGCGCCGCAGCACACGAGGCCGCCGCCGCACATGAGCAGCGCCGAGGCGGCCCAGCCGATGTAGAGCGCGGCGCCCAGCTCGTACTTCTGAGACATGGGCACGGTCGGGTCGTAGAACTCGCGGACCACGATGTTGGCGAACCAGCAGAGCGGCACCAGCGCCAGCAGCCCGCAGAGCGCGTAGAGCGCGCCGCCCGTGAGGGCCACGCGCGCCTTGGCCGGGCCGGGCGCCACGCAGGTGGTGCACTGGGCACCCGCCAGGGTCACAAAGAGCGCGACGAGCGCCAGCAGCGCGGCGCCCACGGTGAGGGCGCGCGCCGCCTGCACCTCGGGGCTCAGCGCCAGCACCGAGTCGTACACCTTGCACTGCATGTGGCCCGTGCTCTGCACCACGCAGGACATCCACAGCCCCTTCCAGGTGGTCTGCGCCGTCACGATGTTGTGGTCCAGGAAGGCCGTCACCTGCCACATGGGGAGCCCGCACGCCAGGATGAGGCCCACCCAGCCCACCAGGCACAGCACCAGGCCGAGAATCTCCAGCGCCGCCGAGCCCATGGCTGGAGAAGAGACCTGCGCCCGACGGCCCGCGGCCTCGGGGCGCGAGCGGCTCACTCGCCCGGTCTCCAGGCCTCGCGGCCCCGCAGCCCCGCAGTGCAGCCTCGGGTCTGCGGGCGCGTTTGGAGGGGATTCCCTTATGAAGGTTCGGGGGGCGGACCCTGCCCCACCCCCGGCCTTGACCCCTGCCCCGGGCAGCCAATCCGCGCGCGGCCATCTGTTCTCAGCCAATCGCTGGCACCGCCGGCAGCCGGAGTAAGAGAAACGACTGCGCCCGGGGTAGCCGAGGAGCGGGCTGCGGGGGCGGGAGGAACCTCTCGGAACCCGGCCGCGGCTCCACACCCCGGCCCGCCGTCGTCCTGGTCTCGGCCGAGCCCATTCGGGGGTGGCCGCGCACGCTCCATGACCCACCTCCCTGTGCGCCCCACCTCGCCGTTTCAGGAACTGCACGACCCCGCATCTGCACCGACTTCCCCCAACACATTCCTGAACGAGCCGGTCAGTCCCTATCTCCCCAGCCAGCTCCGGTTTCCCTGGTCCCGATGGGCCGGCGACCCCGCCATCACCACTGCGCCAGGACCTGGGTTGGGGGCTTCCTCGGCCCTGCTCCTGAGTTAGCCATGCACAGTGCGACTTGATCCTCCAGGAAGCTCACTCTGGAGTCCAAACCCAACCCAGGCCCCTTCTCTGCACCCGGACCGCGATGGCCCTCCAGGGTCGCCACTGTCTCCCCCACAGGCCGAGAAGCCTGAAGGGCCTGCATGGGTCAGGGTTCCAGCTTTGTCCAAGTTTTGCCCAATGGTACCCGTCGCTGGAGCCTGAGGCTCCCACCATAGTCAACGGGACCTTCCCACGGCCCCGGAGACCCCCAACTCTGTCCCTGCCGCAAGAGCCTCCTCTTCAGGTGAGACGCCCACCCCCTCCTCTGAGGCTTGGCTCAGGAAGGCGGGGGCTCCACAGTGACCCGCGCAGAGGTGGTCCTCCAGGACCCGCCCTGGCTCAGGGCTCAGCTGCCCACCCCCGCTCGGCCTCAGACCAGGCTCTGGGGAACAGCCAGGGCGGGGCTCTGCCCTTCCCCTCGCATCAGCGGCCCTGGCACCCTGGCCCCTAGGCCCCACTCCGGAAGCCAACAAGGAGCTTTATGACCAGGAGGAAGAGCCCCCATCCTCGCTAGAGGCGGGAGGCGAGGGATTTCCGGGCATTCTTCTGCACAATGGCCCAGCCGGCTTTCCAAAGGCCCGCTGGGATGCACCCTGGGCCCCCTGAGGCTCAGGTGGGACCCGGGTCCCTTTCTGGCAGCTCCCCTCCATCTGACCCCGTCTGGAGCAAAGCGCACCCTGGAGTGGGGATGCTCGCTCCCAGCTTGTTCCGCAGCGCAGGTCCTTGACTGTCGGCTCCTCCTGCGCAGGTGACTGAGGACACCTGTGGTCCCGCATGGGGAGGCGCCAGAGGCAAGTCTGCTGGGCCCTGTGGGGCTGCGGGACAGTGTGACAGATGTGTATAAGAGACAGCTCTGGCCATGACTCCCTGGTAAGTGTGAACCCCCTAGTCCTGCACAAAATTGTGAGTGGGGGTGTCNGTCTCCCCCACAGGCCGAGAAGCCTGAAGGGCCTGCATGGGTCAGGGTTCCAGCTTTGTCCAAGTTTTGCCCAATGGTACCCGTCGCTGGAGCCTGAGGCTCCCACCATAGTCAACGGGACCTTCCCACGGCCCCGGAGACCCCCAACTCTGTCCCTGCCGCAAGAGCCTCCTCTTCAGGTGAGACGCCCACCCCCTCCTCTGAGGCTTGGCTCAGGAAGGCGGGGGCTCCACAGTGACCCGCGCAGAGGTGGTCCTCCAGGACCCGCCCTGGCTCAGGGCTCAGCTGCCCACCCCCGCTCGGCCTCAGACCAGGCTCTGGGGAACAGCCAGGGCGGGGCTCTGCCCTTCCCCTCGCATCAGCGGCCCTGGCACCCTGGCCCCTAGGCCCCACTCCGGAAGCCAACAAGGAGCTTTATGACCAGGAGGAAGAGCCCCCATCCTCGCTAGAGGCGGGAGGCGAGGGATTTCCGGGCATTCTTCTGCACAATGGCCCAGCCGGCTTTCCAAAGGCCCGCTGGGATGCACCCTGGGCCCCCTGAGGCTCAGGTGGGACCCGGGTCCCTTTCTGGCAGCTCCCCTCCATCTGACCCCGTCTGGAGCAAAGCGCACCCTGGAGTGGGGATGCTCGCTCCCAGCTTGTTCCGCAGCGCAGGTCCTTGACTGTCGGCTCCTCCTGCGCAGGTGACTGAGGACACCTGTGGTCCCGCATGGGGAGGCGCCAGAGGCAAGTCTGCTGGGCCCTGTGGGGCTGCGGGACAGTGTGACCCCTTCCTTCACCCCAGCCCCTCCCCCCACAGGGATGCAGCCCAGGGGCCACTGCCTTCCAGACGCCTCATTCCCTTCTTCCCTCCCGCTGCAGATCCTCCTGGACGTGCCCTCTCCCTGTCCATTCCAGGGGGCCCAGCCCTACCACCCACCCACCCTTCCGGTCTTGCTTCCCCACAGCCCGAATCCAGGGACCTTGCTGAGTACCCCCCCCATGCTCCACCCTGCCGTCCCCCAGGGTCCACTGCTGTGGCCCCCCTCCAGGGTCAGGCTCTGCCTAGAACCCGCTGCAGCTCGTCCTGCCTGCGGACAGAGCGCCAACTCCAGGAACGGCCAGGGGACGTGAGCCAGCTGCACCCACCACCTGCCCCCTCTCGGCTCGCAGACTGGCCCATCTATACCCACAGCCTCTTCTGCCTGCACTGTGATGCTCCTACTAAGGATACGCACCTACCAAGCTGTGTTGCTGAGGGACTTCCTCCCAGATGCCTCTCTGCCCCCAAGCTGAAGCTGCCTGTCTGCGGGCTGGCTGACCCCAGCACAGGGGCTATCCACTTGGGTGGGGCCGCCTGCCACCCCCCACACCCCAGCACCTCGGGGCTGCGGCTAGCACAGGGCTCGCCCCTTCACCCGCCCTCTCGCCTTCCTCTGCCACTCTGGGCCCATCTAGTCTGGTGCCTTGGGGAGCCCCAGGGAGGCTACATCTCCTTGGGAACGGCCTCACAGTGTCCCGGGGACTGGAGGAAGGCCCTCTGTGCCCACCTCGCACACCCTGATTTCCACCCCGACACCGCTGTTGGTCGTGGGGCCGGCTGCGGTTGAATCAGAGCTGTCACAGAGAGGCCCAGCCCGGCCCACAGGGGCACGAGGACCTGCAGTCCCTTCCTTCCACTTTCTAGAGTCTCCTGAACACCTCCTGTGCACAAGCATCGTTTCCAGAACACCTGCCCTCCACCAGGGGCTGGCCTTTCAGGTATGCCCTTGGCTGGGAGGGTGACACCAAGTGATGAAGGATGTGATGCTTCAGCCCAAACCCAGGACGAAGGCCCGCACAGGAGCCCAGAGGCAGGAAATGGCAGGAGGGGGCCGGCAGCCTAGGGATGATGGACGTGGTAGGCCCAGGCCCGCAGGCCAAGGTTCGAGGGGCGCCAGGCTGGGCGGGCTTTGGAGCCCTGATTTCTGGCGAGGGGCTCCCAAGCCAGCCCGCCAGCCAAGGCCACCTGCTCCTCTGCTGCCATTGTTCTGGCTTCCCAGGGGAAGTGCGGGGGCCTGAGTCGGCAGAAGTCAGTTTATCTCGAGCAGCTGCCGGCTGACCCTGCACCGGGGCAAAGTGGTGACCTTCCAGGGACGATCTAAATTTAGGCTCCAGATTTCAGAGGACTGGGCTGTGGGAAGTCCCAGGTTAAGGGATTTTATTTTGGGAGCGGGGCAGTGGGGGGAGTGAGAAATAACACCCCTTCTGTCTTCTGGCTTTGAAACAGTTAAGGACGTTTTCCTCAGGCCACTGAGCTCTGCTGGGCCCTTTCCTGGCACAACTGGTGCTCCCGAGACAGCTCCCCAGCAGTGCCAGGCCTGCCCCAGGCCCACGGCACCCCGTGTGGGGGGTGAGGGGGCCGCTGTGCCCATCCCAGGGTGCTGGTGAGTCCACAGTTCAGACGAGGGATCGGGGCTCTCCACCCGTCCCACCACTGATGAGAGGGAAGCCCCCCACGGTGGACGCCGCAAGGCTGGAGGGAGGCAGCCACCGAGCCAGACCCTCTGTGGCCCCTCCTGAGCCCTCCAGGTCCCTGAGACAGCCTCTGGCTCCTGCAACGATCGTGGCACATCCACGTTGCTCCCGTTGGAGCAGGCACCGCCGGCCGGCTGGCAGGACAGGAGGGCACTGTGGCTTCGCCTTCCGCAGCAGGGAGGGGAGCCCCCGGTGGCAAGGGCCCTGTTGGAGTATGCGGCCGCTGTGCCCGCGCGGTCGGCCCTAGACAGGGTTTCTCGGGGGCTCCACACGCTGGCGGCAGTGGCCTGCACCACCTCCTGGCCTCGCTGTTCGCCCCAGCCACCCCGTCCTGGGCACACTGCATTCTGCAGCTGCTTTATGCTCTTTCCACTCAAGATCAGTGGAGGGCCTCTGGGTCCTTTCTCGTCCGGCTTCGTAGTATAAACAGCCCTACTCTGCTGGGTCCCCTGCTGCCCCAGGAGCCAGGAGGGAGCCCCGAGCGAACCCTCACCCGCCCTTGCCCGGAGCAGGGCTGTGGCCAGCCTCCCAGTTCTTAAAGTGGGGGTGTAATGGGCGCATCAGGGCTGTCGTGGGGCTTAGTGAACGGCACTTCCTGTCTCAGGGTGGACGCTGGGTACAGTATATTGGTGACGACCATCTTGGTAATTATGCAACCATCCCTCAAGACACTTATCAGAAGTAACAGTCCTTCTATTGTAGATAATGCCGCGGGGAATGCCATTATTCACGAGCCTTGGTATTTCGGATAATTTCCTCAGGAAAGCCTCCTCCAAGTGGCATTTCTGGCCGACACCCCCGAGGGCGTGTGCCCTACACCCCCGTCTGCGCGTGAAGCTGCTCTGAGTGTCACCAGCTCTAGGCAGTCGCGGCTTTTGAACCCGGCTGCACATGCACAGAATGGCACCTTACCAGTGTCTTCGCGCACTGAGGGAGAAACGTTTTTTCCCAATTTATACTGCTCAGTTTCATTTCCTCTTTGGTGAAGTGTCTGTGTACATAGAGCCTTGGTGTTTTCTCTTGTTATATGTGGCATATGCTGTTTTGCTGTTTTTACTTAACCTATTAATGATTTTTTTTTTTCAAAATGTCACAGAAGTTTGAATTTTTGAGTGTTCAAGTCTGTTAAGGTTTTCCCTATGCACTGTTTGTCTTTAGCCATCGAAAACTCCGTGTATATCCAGAAAATACAAGTAAGTTATGATTCCTTACAATTTTCTCCTGTATCTCCTCATGTCAAGGAGGGCTTCTGATTCTGACCAAGATGCCCAGGACTAATTGGAGAGTTTTGCTCAGGAACAAAAAGGTTGGGGGGTGCACATAGGAAAGAATAAATTTAAAACCAGGACAACAGGATTATGCCATTTGAACAAGATTTTCTTTTTAAGGGACTTCTGCTTTAGTTGCGGCGTGTGGAATCTCATTTCCTGACCGGGGGTCAAACCCGGGCCGCCTGCACTGCGGGCGTGTAGTCTTCGCCGCCGGGCCACCAGGGGAGTCTTGGTGGTCACTTCAGAAGGCAGTAGGCTCCGAAGTCCCGAGCCTCGCCCTTGTCCCCACAGCTCCGGCACTTCAGAACGCTCACCTATCACCTGCAGCCGGCGCCCACGCTGCCGTTCCTCTGCGGCTGTTTCACGCACTCAGGGCCGGTGCGTGTGCAGGGTCTACCCTAGAGGATGCCCCCAACTCCTGCCTCCTCAGGCAGTGACCACGCCCAGCTTGCCAGGCTGAGAGCAAAGGGCAGGAAGGGGCTGTGGACGCAGGCCCGCGCCCCCGCGGCTCCCGGGAGCCAGTCCTCAGATGCTATCGCAGCCTCTTGCTGGCAGGCTCAGGCCCTCGGGAGCTGGCATCCAGACCAGCACTGGTCCAAAGATGGGGTGAGTCAGAGCTGGACGTCCAGGCCCAGGGTGACCACACCGAGGACACGGGCGGTGCTCGCAGCCCCAGCCCTTCCGGGGAGGCCGGTGTGGAGTGTGTGAACTCGCCCTCTGCTGCCCAGGTCGCCCCCTGCAGACACCCCCTTCCTCTCACGCTTTCACTGAACATGCACGAGCTGGGGCTGTCCCAGCGGGGCCTCCCTGCAGCAAATGATGGCCCAGCAGTGCCCACAACACCCAGGACGCTGCCTCAGACGGCGTCTTCGGCTCTCATTCCCCCACAGACCGTGGGCGGGACGCAGAAGAGCCAAGCACAGGGATCCGGCAGGCTGCGGAGAAGAGCCGCCTCTCACTCGCTTAGAGGAAAGAGCCGCTCACCAGGGCCAAGGGGCCATCAGGCGTCCGGGGGAAGGACGGACCCTGGGTGAGGGCAGGGGCGGGCTCTGGGGGGCCCTGGGGAGCGAAGCTGGGGAGGAGAGAAGCCACCACTCCGACAGGCATGTGGTCGCGCCTGGCTGAGGGACTGTGAAGTCTGGTCCTGCAGCTGGGCGGCCAGACTCGGCTGAGCCCAGAGTGCCCTCTTCCCAGGGGTTAGGCAGGGAGGCACTGGGGTGGGATTCCCGGACTTCAGTGCACGTGAGAATCAGCCAGCGTGGCGATCACATAAACACGTGTCCTTGCATCCTACCGCAAACCCCAGCACTCGTGGCCGGGGCCTGGCAGCTGCTCTGAGGGCCCTCTTTGGAAGCACTGGACCCAGAGACTACAAGGCAGTGAGTGAGCTGGGAGGCCGCGAGGGCGCCTGTGCCAACTTCCCGGAGCGGAGCCGAGAGAACCCGGGTCGAGCCAGGGCTGTGTGCCTCCCTGCAGGGGTGGGGGTTCCATCCCCGGTCAGGGAGCTAAGGCCCCACCTGCTGCAGCGCACGGCAGGAGAGGAAAAGACACGGGTGCGTGTTTTCGAGTTACGCAGGTAAGAACTGCAAACCATGAAGGACGCGGCCTTCAGGGAGCACCGGAGCAGGGCAGGCCTACTTGGACTTCATTCTGCACAATCTCAACTTTCTTTTTTAAATACAGCTGTGACCTTTATTATTAAAAGAACAGCAAATACAAACAAAAGCGACGGAGGAGTCAGGAGGAGAGGCGCCTGGCCCACAAGCTCCCGTGCCTCCTCACAGCCTCGGCCAACGGCTGCACGTGCAGCCTGGCACCCCGCTATGGGGCGGGGCTCCCCTCCTTCAGCACGGACCACGCCCTCGGCACCACCCTCCAGAGAAGTGGGCACCGGCACCTAAGTGCCCGCACGAGGAGGGCGCTGCGGTACGAGGGAGTCCAGAACCACCGCCGGGAGTCATGCAGCCCTGACCTCTCTGGGCTGCAAGGGACCTTCCCGGGGTCGCACAGTGACCCAGTCCTTCCCGGAACCAGGAGCCTTCGGGGCTTAGAAAGATAAGCATAAAATAAAAAGCACAGCTTGCTCGGAAGCGCCGTGGGCAGTTGGCTGGGCCTGCACCGTGGGCTCAGCAGCGCCGCTTCAGAGGTGCGGGCGGGGGCCAAGATGTGTATAAGAGACAGAGTGTCACCAGCTCTAGGCAGTCGCGGCTTTTGAACCCGGCTGCACATGCACAGAATGGCACCTTACCAGTGTCTTCGCGCACTGAGGGAGAAACGTTTTTTCCCAATTTATACTGCTCAGTTTCATTTCCTCTTTGGTGAAGTGTCTGTGTACATAGAGCCTTGGTGTTTTCTCTTGTTATATGTGGCATATGCTGTTTTGCTGTTTTTACTTAACCTATTAATGATTTTTTTTTTTCAAAATGTCACAGAAGTTTGAATTTTTGAGTGTTCAAGTCTGTTAAGGTTTTCCCTATGCACTGTTTGTCTTTAGCCATCGAAAACTCCGTGTATATCCAGAAAATACAAGTAAGTTATGATTCCTTACAATTTTCTCCTGTATCTCCTCATGTCAAGGAGGGCTTCTGATTCTGACCAAGATGCCCAGGACTAATTGGAGAGTTTTGCTCAGGAACAAAAAGGTTGGGGGGTGCACATAGGAAAGAATAAATTTAAAACCAGGACAACAGGATTATGCCATTTGAACAAGATTTTCTTTTTAAGGGACTTCTGCTTTAGTTGCGGCGTGTGGAATCTCATTTCCTGACCGGGGGTCAAACCCGGGCCGCCTGCACTGCGGGCGTGTAGTCTTCGCCGCCGGGCCACCAGGGGAGTCTTGGTGGTCACTTCAGAAGGCAGTAGGCTCCGAAGTCCCGAGCCTCGCCCTTGTCCCCACAGCTCCGACACTTCAGAACGCTCACCTATCACCTGCAGCCGGCGCCCACGCTGCCGTTCCTCTGCGGCTGTTTCACGCACTCAGGGCCGGTGCGTGTGCAGGGTCTACCCTAGAGGATGCCCCCAACTCCTGCCTCCTCAGGCAGTGACCACGCCCAGCTTGCCAGGCTGAGAGCAAAGGGCAGGAAGGGGCTGTGGACGCAGGCCCGCGCCCCCGCGGCTCCCGGGAGCCAGTCCTCAGATGCTATCGCAGCCTCTTGCTGGCAGGCTCAGGCCCTCGGGAGCTGGCATCCAGACCAGCACTGGTCCAAAGATGGGGTGAGTCAGAGCTGGACGTCCAGGCCCAGGGTGACCACACCGAGGACACGGGCGGTGCTCGCAGCCCCAGCCCTTCCGGGGAGGCCGGTGTGGAGTGTGTGAACTCGCCCTCTGCTGCCCAGGTCGCCCCCTGCAGACACCCCCTTCCTCTCACGCTTTCACTGAACATGCACGAGCTGGGGCTGTCCCAGCGGGGCCTCCCTGCAGCAAATGATGGCCCAGCAGTGCCCACAACACCCAGGACGCTGCCTCAGACGGCGTCTTCGGCTCTCGTTCCCCCACAGACCGTGGGCGGGACGCAGAAGAGCCAAGCACAGGGATCCGGCAGGCTGCGGAGAAGAGCCGCCTCTCACTCGCTTAGAGGAAAGAGCCGCTCACCAGGGCCAAGGGGCCATCAGGCGTCCGGGGGAAGGACGGACCCTGGGTGAGGGCAGGGGCGGGCTCTGGGGGGCCCTGGGGAGCGAAGCTGGGGAGGAGAGAAGCCACCACTCCGACAGGCATGTGGTCGCGCCTGGCTGAGGGACTGTGAAGTCTGGTCCTGCAGCTGGGCGGCCAGACTCGGCTGAGCCCAGAGTGCCCTCTTCCCAGGGGTTAGGCAGGGAGGCACTGGGGTGGGATTCCCGGACTTCAGTGCACGTGAGAATCAGCCAGCGTGGCGATCACATAAACACGTGTCCTTGCATCCTACCGCAAACCCCAGCACTCGTGGCCGGGGCCTGGCAGCTGCTCTGAGGGCCCTCTTTGGAAGCACTGGACCCAGAGACTACAAGGCAGTGAGTGAGCTGGGAGGCCGCGAGGGCGCCTGTGCCAACTTCCCGGAGCGGAGCCGAGAGAACCCGGGTCGAGCCAGGGCTGTGTGCCTCCCTGCAGGGGTGGGGGTTCCATCCCCGGTCAGGGAGCTAAGGCCCCACCTGCTGCAGCGCACGGCAGGAGAGGAAAAGACACGGGTGCGTGTTTTCGAGTTACGCAGGTAAGAACTGCAAACCATGAAGGACGCGGCCTTCAGGGAGCACCGGAGCAGGGCAGGCCTACTTGGACTTCATTCTGCACAATCTCAACTTTCTTTTTTAAATACAGCTGTGACCTTTATTATTAAAAGAACAGCAAATACAAACAAAAGCGACGGAGGAGTCAGGAGGAGAGGCGCCTGGCCCACAAGCTCCCGTGCCTCCTCACAGCCTCGGCCAACGGCTGCACGTGCAGCCTGGCACCCCGCTATGGGGCGGGGCTCCCCTCCTTCAGCACGGACCACGCCCTCGGCACCACCCTCCAGAGAAGTGGGCACCGGCACCTAAGTGCCCGCACGAGGAGGGCGCTGCGGTACGAGGGAGTCCAGAACCACCGCCGGGAGTCATGCAGCCCTGACCTCTCTGGGCTGCAAGGGACCTTCCCGGGGTCGCACAGTGACCCAGTCCTTCCCGGAACCAGGAGCCTTCGGGGCTTAGAAAGATAAGCATAAAATAAAAAGCACAGCTTGCTCGGAAGCGCCGTGGGCAGTTGGCTGGGCCTGCACCGTGGGCTCAGCAGCGCCGCTTCAGAGGTGCGGGCGGGGGCCACCGGGCAGGACGTGCTGGGGAGCCACGTGGGGACGGCTGCTTCTGGGACAGGGGTGGGTGATGACAGCCGTGTCCCCGGATAGCCGAGGGCTTGGCTCCCACCGGGGCCCCAGCTCCACAGGGCTGTTTTTGAGGTGAAGGTTATCGAGTCCAAAGCCCTCTCATCCAAAGCCAGACAGCTGCTGTCCTGTCCAGAAGGTAGAGGGGAGGTGTTACTCCTTCCCAAACATCCTGTGCCAGCAAAGGTCAGGCTTCTAAACACAGGAGTCCAAAAATCTCCCCTTCCCCATGGAGAGGGAGTGCGGAGGGAGGGCTAGATGTGGGCAGCCTGGGCCCTGAGCCTCCGACACCCTAGCCAGGGTGACGCTGTGCTCTGCTGAGCTGGTCGATCGACTGGCGAGTCAGCATCTGGGGGGTCCTTGGGATGCATGGGGAAGGCAGGGGGCCGCTGCGGTAGAGAGGCTGCTCAGATGAGTAGGGGCTGGTGGCTGGCAAAGCTCCAGTGCAGGGGGCAGGGGGCATCCCTGTTTTCCTCTAACGGTGCCGCCACGCAGGCCAAGCCTGCCTCGCCCGGGGAACCTCACAGGCAGCACCGGATACGACCCCCTGCCGAGGCCGGCTCCAGCCCTCAGCACCTTCACCCTGGCCTCGGGAGTGGGGCCAGCCGGTGCTGGCTCTTCCACCACAGCTCGTGGCCGGGTGTGGGTCAGTATCTCCCACCTTCAGCTTCACACCTGTCGAGTGGCTGACGGGTGTGCTCCAGGCATCAGCATGGCACAGAGACCCACACAGATTGACCAGCCTGTGTGACCAGCCTGTGAGGTTAGTGACGGCAGCAGGCACACTCACCTGGCACTTGCCATGCCCCCCGTGAGGTTTAAATTTTTTTCTTTTTCAGCCACGCTTGCAATGCAGGAGACCCCGCTTGCTTCCTGGGTTGGGAAGATCCCCTTGAGAAGGGATAGGCTACCCACTCCAGTATTCTTGGGCTTCCCTGGTGGCTCAGATAGTTAAAAATCTGCCTGCAATGTGGGAGACCCCCAGTTCGATTCCTGGGTTGAGAAGATCCCTTGGAGTAGGACACAGCAACCCACTCCAGTATTCTTGCCTAAAGAATCCCTAAGGACAGAGGAGCCTGGCAGGCTAAAGTCGATGGGGTCGCCAAGACTCATACACGCCTGAGCAAGTAGGCACAGCCCAGCTCGACATGTGGGACGTTAGGTCCCTGACCAGGGATCAAACCCATGGCCCCCTGCAGCAGAAGCGCAGAGTGCTAACCACTGACCCACCAGAGAAATCCCCCAACACAGCTGCAGAAGTGCGACCCCTCTTCTCTTGCTGGCTGCGGACAGCTCAGTGTCCAGAGGCTGCCTGTATTCCCTGGCTCACTGTCCCCTCCAGGCCTGAAAGTGCAGCCAAGCCCCTCTGACACTCTGGCTCTCTGACCCTGTGCGCCGCCTTCCACCAAGCCTCTGACAGGTGCCTTCTGCCTGTCGAGCGGCCGATGGGTCCAGTGATCCCACTGCATCCACCCAAGAAACCCAGGATGGGCTTTCCCCTCTACGGTCACGCGATCACAGCCCTCATTCCACCTGCAGAGGCTTACACAGCTGTGCGGAGAGCAGGGTTTGACTGACTGCGGGAGAGGAATCTGTGGTGTCTGCCGTTAAGAGTTCTCCCTACTAGAGCTGGCCTTTGGGAAATTAAACCCAAAGACTGAAAAAGAGGGTAACCAAACGAACACGGGTGGAAATGGCATCCATAGAGTGATAGCTTTGAACGGACAAGATGGGGTTAAGTCAACACGTGCTGTTTTGCAGAAACTGATGATTAAGCTGCAGAAAGTTCCAAACACCAGATGTCCCCAAAAAGTTACCGTGCATTCCAGCCAGTTAGATACCGCATCCTGAACAACCAATTAAGTACCTACTTGCTTGCAGTTTTTGGCAAATGGGAGGAACCTCTGCCTTATTATAATGATCAAGCCTATCCTCTTAAGAATATGCTTGTCCCCCAGGCTTAAAACACAGCTTCCTAGGTGACTTGATGGTAAAAATATTCACCTGCCAATGCAGAACTCGGTTTAATCCCTGAGTCAGGAAGATCCCCTGGAGAAGGAAATGGCACCCCACTCCAGTCTTCCTGCCTGGGAAATTGCACGGACAGAGGAGCCTAGTGGGCTACAGTCCATGGGGGCTTAACAGCTCCCCTGGAGTTACCTTCTGGTCTCCTTACCTGTCACAAGTAAGAAATGCTTTAACAGAAAGTACCTGGTGTGTTCACCGGCTGAGCCCTTCAAAGCGACTGATGCATCATGTCTGGTAACAAGAAGCGGTCCAGTGCCAAGACATGGGAATTCCAGTCGTTCTGCCTCATCGTTACTTTCTGTGGTCAGTCCTACTTTCGGCCATCTGAGAGGGCATGTGGCCCCATGGTGGCTAGCCAAGCTCCTGTGTCTCCCTGATGGTAGACAGTGGCGGTGCGCCCTTGCTGTGCTTATCCCCTGTAAGCACACCCTCCCTGAGGAGGCACCTGCTCTGCAGTGTCCTTGCAGGGTTAGAGTTCTTTGTGTATTTGGGTTTCCCTAGTGGCTCAGATGGTGAAGATTCCATTTGCGATGCAGAAGACCTGGGTTTGATCCTTATGTCAGGAAGATCCCCTGGAGGGCATGGCAACCCACTCCATTATTCTTGCCTGGAGAATCCCCATGGACAGAGGAGCCTAGCGGGCTACACTCCATGGGGTCGCAAAGAGTTGGAGACCGCTGAGCAACCAACACACTTTGTGGATTTTGGATAGAAGTCCTTTATCAGGTATGAGTGTTGATTGCCGCTTGCAGGCTTTCTCTGCCACGGAGGGGGGCTTCTCTTGGAGCCCTAGCTTCAGGAGCTACGCTCAGGGCTCAGCTGCTCCGTGGCACGTGGGATCTTCCTGGACCAGGGATTGAACTGGTGTCCCCTCCATTGCTAGGCAGACCCTTAGCCCCTGGACCCCACAGGGAAGCTAGCTCTGCCCTTCATCTTCTTGATGTGGTCTTTTTAAAGTTGATTTTCTCCAGGTTTCCTGAGGACTATTTACAGAAGTATCCCTCACCCTCTCTTGGCTGGAGCTCCGTGAATTCCACCACCACAGCGAGACGTGGAGAACGGGCTCCTCCCGCCACCCACCGGCGCCTCCCCGCCGGGCAGGCCTGCTCTGCAGCCCTGGGCCAGGCTCCGGCCTTCTCCACACGGGCCGCCGACCGCCACCGGCAGCCTCCGTGTCCCGCTCGTAAATCGCAGGGCAACAGGAAAAAGCCTATTAAACGTCTTGCTAGGCGCGCTAATAAAACCAGTAATAATGACACCAAAACGCTCGCGGAACAGCTCCCACCCCCGCCCGTTCCCTGATGACAGCCCGGCACCGAGCTCGCCACGCCCGCGAGGAGCCGCCGCGACCCTGCTCAGCAGAGGCGATCCTGAGCCCGGCCTCCGAAGCCGCAGCTGCGGCGTGAGTTCCCGGCGCCGCCAGGCGCGCCGGGCTGCCCGCCCGGGAGGCGTGCGCCGCCGCCGCCGCCGCCGCCGCCGAGCTTGGGCACGTGCCCGGGCCAGGACTGCGTGTGCGTGCGCGCTGCGCCGGGCGTGCGTGAGGCTTCGCGACACGTGCGCGGGGCTGCGTGACGCGTGCGTGGGGCCGCGTGGGGCCGCGATGGGGCGTTCAAGACATGGGGAGCGGTCCGCGGTGCGCGTGTGCGCCGCGGAGGAAGGTGGAGGCGCCGGCGCAACCCCTGGGACTCCGAGGGCACCTCGGCGCGAGGCTTCAGCGGCTGTGGCGCGCGAGGGTCCAAGCGCGCGGCCGGGGCCCAGCCTGGTCGCCTGCAGGACGGCCACCTGCGCGGGCGGAGCCGCCCCCAGGGCTGGTGACGCAGCAGAGGCCTGGATGGCGCAGGCCTGAGCCCTGCGTGGAGGAGGGGGCGTCCGCACTGACTCTGCCCGGGGCCAGTCCTCCGAAATGAGCCTCGGGAGGTGGGCCCGGGACGCTCCCAGCAGGGCATCGAGCTGGCCACCACACCAGTACTGGGCCGTCGTGTGGGGAGCAGCAGGCAGGCCTGCACGGGGAGGCGGCGAGAGGGCGTGCAGGGCCGCGGGAGCTCCTGTGGGCGGGAAAAGCTGCCGAGGGTCCTCGAGCATGGAACTCACGTCAGATGTGTGCTTCAGCAGCCTACCTCAGGAACCAGACAGGAAGTGTGATTGTGCAAGGGGATGTTGGAGGAAGGAAGCGAGCCTCATAGTCCCGGGAGTGATGAGGGCCAGACCCTGGGCGGGTGGTGTGGAGGCAGATGCAAACAGGATTTCAGAGAGATTGTGGGATGATGATGGTCAGGTTTCAGCACTGCCCCCCTCGAAGCTGAGCCTAGGATGACATCTGGGCCTGGACAGTTGGGGAACTGAGTCACTAAGGTGTGTGAGCGTATACCGAGTGCAGACTCGGAGCCGGGCTCTCAGCCACGGAGAGATCTAGTCTCTACCCTCCAGGCATTTGTAGTTGGATGGAGATGATTATATCTTCATGCAAGTGGGGTGGAGCATTCCAGGGATTTCTGCCTGAGCCTGTGATGAAGGCAAGGGGGCTTCCTAGGAGGAGGTAGGCCCAAGCTTCAGGGAAACTAGAATTCCCAGGCACTATGGGTATCTGAGGCATAGAAGGCACCTGAGCAGGAAGGCCAGGTCGTCTGTGAGGTGCTCAGAGCTCTAGGAGCAGGTGCCGGAGCCTAAAGCGAGATGGACTAGTAGAAGGTCATGGTGGACTCTGAAGTGGGAGGTTGAACCTGAGTTTCATTCCCCAGGCGTGGGGGAGCCATCACAGGGCCTTGTGCGGAGGAGGACTTGTTCACACATGGCTTGGGGCATCTTGTGTGGGGGCTTGTGGGTAAACAGCTGCAAAGGGAGAAGCTTGTAGGGAGAAGCTGTGGCAGGAGGTGCCAGGGACCGAGCAGGGACTGAGGGTGGTGGCCGGGAGCAGGGTCGCCATGGTGAGTGCAGGGAGACAGCTGGTGTGGGGGCAGCCGAGGCTGGGAGGAGGAGTAGGCGGGGTGCATGGGGCGCTGGGAAATCCCAGTGGAGTCACCTAATGACAGTTTGCTAGCCGAGCAGCATGGAGGTACTTAAACCTTAGGAAGCTTGCCTCTTGGCATGCAGGTGGCCGTGGCTGCCCCCACCTCGTATGTCATGTCCTGAGCGCTGGACCGCTTCAGTGCGAAATGCGCGGGAAATACAGGCAGAGGTGCAGGTCCCAGCAGAGAGGCGGATGAGCAGAGTGCGGTTCATCCGGCTGCAGGGCAGGACAGAGGCTGCCTGGAAATAGTGCTGGTGGCAGGGGAGCTGAGTGCTGCTGTGTGTCCGGATGGCCTTGGCAAGGCCAGCTTTAAAGTAAGAGACTGGCCCTCTAAGCTCTTCTGTGGTGTCGGAACCTGATAGTCACCCACGTGCCTCTGTCCTGTGCCTGGAGGAGCTGACTCTGAGATTCTCAGACGCTGGCTTAATCTGGGAAGGCTGCGGCCCACCTGCCTCCTGGTGCCCTCTCCAGTCACTCGCAGTCCGGGGGGTGGTCCTGGAGACATGCTCATGTTCCCAGACATGTCTGGCTGAGGGAGTCTGTTGGAAGAAGCTGTGTGGTCTGGATGTGTGAACGTGTTATTAGTAGTCCCTCACTCGTGTCCGACTCTTTGCAACCCTGTGGACTGCAGCCCACCAGGCTCCTCTGTACATTGGATGGCTGCAGGCAAGAATACTGGAGTAGGTAGCCATTGTCTTCTGCAGAGCATCTTCCCGATCCAGGGATCGACAGGTCTCCCGCATTGCAGGCAGATTCTTTCCTGGCTGAGCCATCAGGGAAGCCCAATCTGGATAAGGCATTGGCCCTAATAAATCTCTGAGTGGGTTATTGGGCTTAAAAAAAATTTTTTTTCTGTGTCTTTAAATATTGACTATTAAAAGATCTTGTTGCTATAACTTGTTTTCCTCCAGTGTATCTCGGGGGCAGGGGTGTTTGGGTGAGTCGGAGGGGGGTGCGTGCCCCGAGACCCTGCTACCGCCCCGCGGTGGCTGCCAGAGCTCACAGCTGGAAAGTGATTTGTGACCGCTGAGGATAAACATATTTGTCCCTGTCCATTACAAAACCCGCACGGGCTATCAGCTCCTCCCGGTCACTGCGCTTTACCCTCCCCACTGGGTCTCCACACTGTGACCTGTGGACACGGGGCCTGTGGCTTCACTTGCATCCTCTGGGGTCCCAGTTTCGAGTGTGGGCTCTATGTTCAGGGGGCCACGGCTGCTCAGCCCCTGCAAGGCTGGGCCTTCCTGTTTCCATCATTCCCCATTTACTCTGTGGGCGCCCTTTGTGTAGGGGAGAAAACATACCCATGAAGGAAGCTCCCCGGAGGGTGAGCAGGTGCTCAGGTCAGCCAAGTGGGCGACTCGATGGGGTGTGTCTCTTTGTGTTCGTCCGGGTTGGGAAGGGTGTGACGGCTTGCTGTGCTCGGAGTGATGTGGCTCACAGCCAAATAACTTTACCACCTGAGCGGTGAGGCGGCCCTGCCGGGGGTCCAGCCGCAGCCTCCAAGACTCAGAGCAGACAGGCCTGGCGCTCACGGTGGCTGGGGCGCGGGCTCGTGTGCTCGGGGCACCCTGTGAGTATCTACACACAGCTCCTCAGCACGTGCATGTGTGTATGTGAAGGCACATCCGTGCACATGTGTGTGGGGGCAGGCAGACAGTTGGCTGCGGCGGAGCTACTGCAGCTGGATGGCCGCCACCTGGGCGTTCATGTACTGCCTCCTCTGCTTTTGTGCACATGTGAAAATTCCAAAATAGAAAGGTTGAAAAATATGGTTGTTGTTCAGTCGCTCAGTCCTGTCTGATTCTTTGCGACACCATGGACTGCAGCACGCCAGGCTTCCCTGTCCTTCACTATCTCCGGGAGTTTGCTCAAACCCATGTCCATTGAGTCAGTGATGCCATCCAACCATCTCATCCTCATCCCCTGATCTCCTCCCACCTTCAATCCTTCCAGCATCAGGGTCTTTTCCAATGAGTCAGTTCTTCCCATCAGGTGGTCAAAGTATTGGAGTTTCAGCTTTAGCATCAGTCCTTCCAATGAATATCCAGGACTGATTTCCTTTAGGATGGACTGGTTGGATCTCCTTGCAGTCCAAGGAAGAGGAGTCTTCTCAAGAGTCTTCTCCAACACCACACTTCAAAAGAATTGATTCTTTGTTGCTCAGCTTTCTTTATAGTCCAACTCTCACATCCATACATGACCACTGGAGAAACCATAGCCTTGACTAGACGGACCTTTGTTGGCACAGTAACGCCTCTGCTTTTTAATATGCTGTCAGGTTTGGTCATAGCTTTTCTTCCATGGAGCAAGCGTCTTTTAATTTCATGGCTGCAGTCGCTGTCTACAGTGATTTTGGAGCCCAAGAAAATAAAATCTGTCACTGTTTCCTTTTATTCCCCATCTATTTGCCAGGATGTGATGGGACTGGATGCCATGACCTTACTTTTTTGAATATTGAGTTTTAAGCCAGCTTTTTCACTCTTCTCTTTCACCTTCATCAAGAGGCTAGAGATGTGTACAGACCTATGTGCAGAGCCCGGGTGGGAGGTGAGAGCACTGTGAAAGGGGCCACGTAGTGTAGAGGAGCCACAGCGCAGCCCTTCATGTTAGGGGGCAGGGAGGGGAGGCTCACAGAGGGAGGCTGGGAGGCCGCCAAGACACATCCTGCCACAGCGAAGCCAAGACGGGAGGAGTCTCCCCGCCCGCCTGTCTCTGCACACGCGCTTTAGGAGGCGCAGCGGGGTGCGTGGCTTCGTGCCAGGTGCGCGCAAAGGGCCTCCTATAATCACCTTAACGGTGAGCGAAGCCCAGGAAGAGGCTGCAGGGGCCCCGGCTGCGGCCTGAGCGCGGGGGCCCCACGGCTGGATTTCCTCAGGATGGCCCTCCGCAGCTCAGGGACCAAGGTCACAGGATGCCTACGTTCTGGCAAGATCCCTGAGCGGCGCCCAGCCCCCAGGGAGAGCCCTGCCTCCCCTGGCGCCATCTCCTTGTCAGCAGTGCTATCCCTGCAGGCTGGTTCAGCGTGAAGACTCCCGGTCTGTTCCTGTGATGGAGAAAACTCTCAAATGTTAGACCTCCACGTCCAGAGCTCTGTAGATTTCTGCTTTCTTTAAACTGACATTTCCGCTTTACAAAACCTTCTGTGGTCATCGCTTGGTGATGTATAGAAGTGAAAGCATTATACTGTGCGCCTTGAGCTGACATAGTGCTGCGTGCTAACACCTCAGTAAAATGGGAGGAAGAATAGTAAGACAGGCGCTCACGGGGTGAAAATGCGCTGCTGCGCGGGGGGCCTGCTGCAGGCTTTCACAGCTCGGCAGTCCTGGCGTGACTGCCGTCCTGTGCAGCTCCCCTGAGCTCCCGCCTGGCACACAGGAAGTCTGCCAGGAAAAACTCTGCCCTCGCCCGCCCTCGTGGGAGCTGGCGGGTCACTTCCTTGCTCTTCCCTATTATTATTGTTTGTAAGTTCGAATGGCGCTGATGACCGGGCATTAAGGTAGTTTCTCTAAAATGTCCTTTTTAATTATTAAAGGTTTATTACAGCAACATCTGAAAACCAACAACAGAAACAGGTCGTGCCACTCATGTTCCCTTTGTCCTTCTATAAGAGCTGCCTCCCTTCCCCAGATTTTCCTCTAGTCTTGGCACTCACGCTAATGCACATTTTACATCACTGGAATCACTACGATTGGACAATTTAGTCTGCTCAGCTTATACATTTTTTTCCATGTGACATTATTCTTAATAATTATATGATAATCTGTCAGGTTAATATATACAATTTATTCAGACATTCTTCTACAATTGACAATTTTGCCTAATTTTTCACCATCATGAATTTCATTTTATTCAACTCTTCTTGGCTAAAGGGCTTCCCAGGTGGCGCTAGTGGTAAAGAACCCGCCTGCCAAGACAGGAGATGTAAGAGACACCGGTTCAATCCCTGGGTCGGGAAGATCCCCTGAAGGAGGAAACAGCAACCCACTGCAGGATCCTTGCCGGGAGAATCCCGTGAACAGAGGAGCCTGGCAAGCTGCAGTCCATGGAGTGGGGTCGTGAAGAGTGGAGCAGAAAGTGAAGTGACTCATGATGATTCCTGGTTATGTGCAGTTTCTAAAAAATACAGGCATAAGTTTAAGAGTTTAGTTAAAGCTAGCACTGGATTCAACCACTTCAAATCACTGGAGTGACTCCGCTGCTTTATCACTGAAACTCCTCTTCGTCACTCTCCTCGGAGCTTTCCCAGGTACGTCAGGCTCAGGGTTCTGGCCCAGCTGCTGCCATCCGCTTTTGTCCCTCACGCCTGGCTTCTGGGAGGGCTGAGCAAGAACGCTGGCAGCCGCGTTTCAGAACCACGAGCCCGCCAGGCCTGGACACGCGGCTCTCCAGGGTGGTGTCCCTCTGAGGCCGGGCGAGCCCAGGCCTTGACTGGATGGCCCGCGGTGGACGGTGTCCAGGCCGAGTGAGTGGCAGGGGCTGAGGGACCCGGGTGGCACATCCGCTGCGACAGAGGCAGCCGGCAATCTGGTGAACCACGAGAATCAGGTGTTTTCAGACGCAGAGCAGCACGCAGCGCAGAGCTGGGGCCCCCGAGGAAAAGGGGCCCCTGAGTGTCTGGGGGCCACTGAGCTGCGCGTGCCTCTGAGTGAGACCCGGTGGAGCTGGACCAAGAATGGCCGCAGGAGCTGCTGGAGGCGCCCCCAAGAGCTCAGCCACTGTGGTAGCCACCCGCTGGCCCCCAGGCGCGCAGAAGAGCCCCCTAGGGGCCCCTCAGGCCACTGCGGATGAACAGCCTCACAGCAAGGATGTGTTCGACCCCCGCGAAGGCTGGAAGCAAGACTCAGACGATTCCGCTAACCTGAAGGTCATGCAAATGCCTGCCTAATTGGACTCAGAGGAAAGGAAAACCATGGGTGTGGCTGACAAGAAAACCCTCCACAAAATCTATCATGTCTGTTCGGCCAGGAATACGGACAGCACATGGCGAGCAGCGGGGCTTGTCCCAGGAACAGAAGGGTGGCCCCACATTTGACAGTCAATCAGATGGCTTTCTTCAAGGAGGAAATGTTACGATCATCTCAACAGATCTGGAAAGCTATGGACTAGCAAAGAGCTGCTGGACACTGAAATTTAAAACATTTGCATTTGCAATAGAACAACAGCAAAAACATAAAGCACTTCGGGACAAATCCTGAAAAACATGCGTAAGAGCTTTTTTTGCTGAAACTCCAAACACCAAAGAGAGAAAGAAGAGCGTTCCTAAATAAACAGAGAGGGGCATCATGTCTGTGGATTGCAATAGTATCAGTGAAATGTCAGCTCTCCCTGAGAGGATGCAGAGTTTAAACTCAGTCCCAATCACTGAGGGACTGATCAGCCAATCAAAAAGTCCCAGCAGGCCTTTTTGTAGAAATTCTTTGTCGGTTTAGTCGCCAAATCGTGTCCAACTCTCTGCGACCCCATGGACTGTAGCCTTCCAGGCTCCTCTGTCCATGGGATTTCCCGGGCAAGAAGCCTGGAGTGAGTTACCATTTCCTTCACAAGCTGATTCTAAAATTCCCATGGAAGAGCAAAGGTGAAGGGCTCCACAGGACATGAGAGGAGGGTGTGGCCTAAAGACACCCACCATCTGGTGCAGCCACCGAGACAGGGTGGTGCCGTGGGGGGCTGGACACGAGGTTGGGCGGGACGGAGCAGAGCCCAGAGACCGGGCCCCACGTGTGCGCACCAGCGACTGTGACTGTGAGGCTGCCTCTGGAGAGCGGGCAGACTGCGTGGGGCTGGAAGTCCTTGCAGGATGAGGGGCAGTCAGAAGGACAGGGGGCTGGAAACTCAGGGAGGGAGAGTGGGCGCCCAGACACAGTTTGGGGTGCTACTGAGGACTGGGAAACAGAGGCATGGGGGGCTGTGTCCTGCTGGGTGGGCAGAATAATA
>SJYV01033195.1:138443-154632 GCA_006410875.1 Neotragus pygmaeus
GCTTCTCTGCATCCTCTTCCCACTGAGAGATGTGAGTGGGCTGACCCGGGGCCTCTCCCCCAGACTGGGAGCCTCCAGGGCCTGGAGGCCTGAGTCATCCCCCTGCCCAGCATGGGTCTTCAGACCTGGAGGGTACAAACTGATTCACCCAAGGGCCGGCCTGGACCCCCACCCTCCAGGTGCACAGGGCTGGACAGAAGGCCACCTGGACACCCACTGCGAACCTGGCTGAGGTCAGGTATAAATATTGAGGACTGAGGTCAGGTTTAAATATTGAGGAGACCCCACGGAGGGGGGCGCATCGGGGCATCTTGGGGCTCTGGGGCAGCCCCACTGGCTGAGGTCTCTCTGCTCGATCGCAGCTGTGTTGAGGGCAGAACAGGAAGGCTGACTCGGGCACCAGCGTGGCCTTGGCAGCCCTTGTCAGGGATGGGGGTTCACACACTGGGTGGAGCCCCACAGTAGTGGCTCAGGTGTGGCAGGCGGGCAGAGCTGGCAGGTGGGGCTGGAGCTGGGAGTTGCCAGCTGCGCCCTGGGCCTGGCGAGGCTCGTGGGGAGGGGCCTCTCATCTTCACCCTGCCAGTGAGGGGCTCCCTGGGGAGCCAGGGCCAGGAGCTGCCTGCCCGTGCTGCGGGTCAAACAATGCAGGAGACGCAGGGCCAGCCCACCAGCCTGCCATTGTTCAGGGAGAGACGGGGACGCCCCCGAGACGGGCTGCCTACCCCGGAGCCTGTGGGCACTTGAGGTTCCCTGCTGGGGCTCCAGCACCTCTGGGCTGGTGTCTGCCCCACCTGGAGCTCAGCTAGGACTGGCCTCACCCACGCCTGCCCCCGGGGCCTGAGGCAAGAGGGCGTGATGTGGGTACCATGTAGGGTCCCCCCAGGATTGGGGCCAGGAGCCAGGCGTTTGGGGCAGGGTCCCCGTGGGTCTTCACTGTTCCATTGTTGGCGTTCTGAGCCTCAGCCTGTCGCCCCTCCAGGAAAGAGGGGGACTCGATGGACCCCTCTGTGCCCACCATCTCAGGCACTGGGGGGAGGGGGGCTCTGGTGGTCCCCTCTGCGCCACCGTCTTGGGCACGGGGTGGGGGGCTCTGGTGGTCCCCTGTACCCTCCCCCACTGCACCCCCTCTCAACGGAAGTGGTGGCTCCACTGGCTCTGGCTCCGGTCCCCAGAGCCGACGAGGAGATTCTAAGAATGAAAACGCCTCGAGAGCGTCAGGCACCAGGCGGTGGGGAGGAGGTGGGCGCGGCACGTCTGTGGCTCTGAGTCCTCGGGAGTGTCTGTTGTGCCTCAAGGACCAGACAAAGCAGGTGGCAGGGCCCTCTTCTTGGGGACCCCCTGGGAATCCCCAGCCCTGTGCGGGTGAGGTGGGATGCGGGCCGGGCTGGCAGGGGCTGGGCTTGTCCCCTGTCCCGGGCCTCCCGAGGCTGTGCCTTACCAGTGGGCAAACCAAGGCCATCTGGGCAGTGCACCCTTCAGGCCCCAGGGTGTGGGGAGATGAGGCCAGGCCCGGCTCTGTCCTCGGAGGTGCCCCGGGCCAGAGAGATCGGCTTGTCCAACCGGCAGGAGCTGGGCCTAGGAGCCGTGTATAAGGTGGTGTCCGGGGTTGGAGGCTGGGGGATACTCAGGCCCTCGTGGTGGTGCTTTCTCGGAGCCGGGGCGCAGGGCCAGGCTGTGGCCTGTGGGCCCCCGCCGTCCTCTTGGATGAAAGGCACCCCTGTTCCCAGCAGTGGACCCACCCCTCCTCCCCAGGTGCCAGCAGTCTCCAGGCCCCAAGGCAGCAGCTCCAGCCTGGACGGGGGAGGGGGTGGGGGACAGAGGCCCCTTAGGCAGGGAGCCAGGAAGGGAGGGCGGGTCAGGGTGTGGGGGCCTCCCGGCCCTACTGACAGAGTTCAGAGCACGTCCACCTCTTTGGATGCCCAGCTCCTTCCCATTGGTCTGGCCTGTTCAGATTCTGGTGGGGGCCTGTGGGGTGGGGGCGAGGCTGGGTTTGGCGGCTCAGGAGACCCCCGTGGTCCCTGGCATCGCGGCACAGGCAAGAGGGCGGAGCTGGCTGGAGCCCCCCCAGGCCCCCTATTGCCCAATCCTGGGGGTGAGGGCAGGGTGGAAGCTCAGACAGAGTGTCCCCCCCTACCCCCCCCCGGAAGGGTTCCGCTCNGGCGGGTCTGTGCCCGGGTCGCCAGGGGGTAGGCAAGAGGTCCCAGCTGGTGGTCCTCCTGCAGCCTCGTCCACCCGGGTCCTGAGCAGGGTTCTGGGGGGTGGGGTGCAGCCTGGGAACAGGCTGGGATGGGGGCCTGGGAATGGAGGCGGGGGCCCCGGGGGACACTCGAGTGGGCCCAGCTGTTGCTGCCCGGCTCCAGTTCCCGCCCTGTGCCGAGGCGGGTCCCATGGGCCAAGGCCGGTGGTCTGCCGGGGGCGGGCTGTGGGGCCTGAGTCTTCCCCAGGAGGTGGTCCCTGGGGCTACAGTCACCCAGGAGGACTCTCCTGTCCCCTGCGCCTGCCGGCCCCGGAGCCCAGCTCACCTGAGCGTCCAAGCCACCCGCTGCCTGCGTCCAGCCCCACCAGCCCAGCCCCAGCCCGGACCCTCCGATCTGCTCCTTCTGTGCGGGGAGCCCGACAACCGGAACCAGGCCCAGTCCAGAACTCCTGCTTATCCTTCAGGACCCCACACGAGTGCCCCTGCCCCTAGGAGCCACCAGGTGTGAGCCCAGCACCCACCTGGCGCCACCCTCTGCCCAAGGCTCCTCCTGCTTGGCCCTGGGGCGGGCCAGGCTCCGTGGCCAAGAGGACGAGGCCGGTTCCCGGGCCCCTCTCCCCATCTGGCCCGGCATTGGCTGCACCCTTTCTTGGTGCCTGTTGCAGAGAGTTTGTCCCTGGGGGCGCTGTGGGGCTGCTGGGACCCACATGTCGCCCAGCGAAGGGTTCTGAGGCTTAGGGGGGCCCAGAGAGGCGGGGTTTGCTGTGGGCACCCTGGGGGCTTCCTCCGCAGGCCCTCCCCCCAACAGGCCAACCCCCAATGCTCGGCTTGCTGCAGCCGAGGGCCTGGCAGAGAGGCTGCTAGGGTGGGGCCTGGGGGATGCAGGGGGACCCTCTCACTCCTCAGCCCCTCCCGCCTGCCCAGTGGTCCCCAGGGAAGCCCATGATGTGGGAACCTGATATTTTAAGACTTAAAGCAAATGTTTCTGGAACCCAAGCTGAGCTGAGGCGCCTGCCCAGGCCTCGTGGAGGGGGAGCGGCCGCAGAGGAGGTTACCCCTGCCCACAAGCCAGCCTTAGCCCCCGGGTCACAGTTCCCGGTGACGGGGGTCACTGAGCCTGGAGCCCCCTTGAGGGGCCAGAGTCAGGGCAGCTTCAGGACGTGGGGGGCTGGTATGGGTCCCCAGCCTGCTGGCCCCTCTCACTGGCCTCCGGCGCCTTATGAGGCCAGCCAGGAGCCCTGTATCCCCAGGGACTGGCATCTCCTGACCTGGGAGTGGGGGGTGCCCACGGCCTGCTCTGCCTGCTTGCCGTCAGGGTAGTGGGTCTGTGGGCTTCTCTGACCCCTGGATAGAGCCCAGGGCTGAGGAACCCCAGGCTTCGTGGCCGGCGAGGTGGGGAGATCTGGGATGGATGGTGGTGCCGGCCTGGGTTGCAGGCCTGAGAACGGGGCATCCGGGGTGCGGAGCAGCCTGGGGCTTCCCCAGGGACCCACTGGTTAAAGAACCTGCTTCGCAACGTGAGGGACATGGGTGATTCAATCCCTTTCTTCTTAACCTCAGCACAAGAAGGGGCCCCCAGGGCCTGGATGCTGAGGGGTCCAGGCCCCAGGCCCTCTGAGCTCAGAGGAGCCGTCTTCCTCCGAGCCCCTAGTGCCTGGAGCACCCGGGGGGCGGGGGTGGGACACTGCAGGGTGGAGGGCTTGGGTCCTGCTAGGGAGGATGGGTGTCAAGGGCCCCGGCTCTAAGATGTGTTCGGGGTGCTGGTGCAGCTGGGCCCCCAGCCCTCCAGGCACCTGTGCTGAGTCCCTGGTCTGGTCCCAGCGGGTGGGGCTCAGCCACACCCCCAACCCCCATGCCCCGGGGACCCACTGGGCATGGAAACACCCCCAGGCCCGGCCCCACCCCCTCTCTGCTCTGTCAGGCAGATGTGTATAAGAGACAGGGACAACGCAGGCCACGAGGATCNCCTGGTCTGGTCCCAGCGGGTGGGGCTCAGCCACACCCCCAACCCCCATGCCCCGGGGACCCACTGGGCATGGAAACACCCCCAGGCCCGGCCCCACCCCCTCTCTGCTCTGTCAGGCTGCCCTCACTGCCAGGCCCGGACTCCTGCTGTGGGACAGACACACCGCTGCCTGCCTTGGTTTCCCCGGCTCTGAGGTGATGAGCCCCAGATATCCTGAGTGCCCAGGGGGAGATCTGGTTGGGCTGCCTGGAGGAAGGGTCGCCAGCTGTTCAGGGCTCCCACCTCTTACCAGGCCCAGCGGGCAGACCCTGCCTGATGGCCCCACCAGGCTGTGGCTGGGGGGCTGTGCCCACTAGGGTTGAAGCCCACAGACCAGCCCCTCCCAGGAAGCCACTGGCTCCGGAGGGTCAGAGCCGGTGCCCACCGCCGCTCCAGGAGCGCTCCGATGCAACGTGGGTCAGAGCCCCCCAGTGGGAGCTCCACACTCCAGGGCCCCGAGGCACTGCCCCTTGCCTGCTGTCCCTGAGGGACCAAGACCCAAACACCTGTTTTCTGCAACTTGCCGGTTCTCCTGACCCCCATAACCCGGAAGCCCCCTGGAGACGGGGTCTCAGANGAAGAAGCCAACAGAGACCCTTAATGGATAATTTCTTTTAGTCAAAGAAGAGCCAATTAGAAGGAAAGAATCAGAGGGAAATGTCACACAAGAGAGACCCAGTGATCTCAGCTGCCCTTTTCTCTGTAATCAATGGGTTAGAGATGGATTGGTTCATGCCAGGATTTTTAGCTGAACTGAAAGAAGGGCTGAAATTAGGGTGTAGCAAGTGAGGCACCCAGACTACAAAATTTAAATCTCTCTCACTCTCAGGTTCCCTTCTGCCCTAAACTCTTCTCTTGCATCACCCGAGTTCCAGCCCTGCGTGTTCAGCTCTCTCTAGTATCACTGTGGAGGACTGGTTGACTTCCTTTTTCCTCAGTTTATTCAGAATAAGACTATTATTTTTCAAACTTGTTAAAAACTGGCAATAAAAAACAAAAAAGCCCAGAGAAAACATCTTTCAAAAAACTTTCACTAGTCATTTAACTGAAGCTCATGTTAAAAACAAACATTTCCTGGAATTGAAAGAAAACTAAAAAAGAAAGCAAAAGTCTGTTTCCTGTATTGGGCGTGGACATGGAGTAATGGGGGGTGAATGCGTGGTGAAATAAACTTGTTTTCAAATCTGATTTTATTCTAAGGGATTGTGTTTACACCTTCATTAACTTATGTTCTTACTGAAATCTTACCATATACAGAAAGTTTGCTCACTCTGTGAGAGAATCTGAGGTGCATCAGACAGACTCTCTGATCTCTAGACCCAAAGCATAGCAGTAGAGAAGCCCCGGGCACTGNTTGTGTTTACACCTTCATTAACTTATGTTCTTACTGAAATCTTACCATATACAGAAAGTTTGCTCACTCTGTGAGAGAATCTGAGGTGCATCAGACAGACTCTCTGATCTCTAGACCCAAAGCATAGCAGTAGAGAAGCCCCGGGCACTGACACAAAGCCCAGCACAAGAACGCAAAAACACGCACGCACACAGAAACTGTCAGAGGTGCAGGCTGAGCCGTGGAGGGAACTCTGCCGCTAAAACACTTCCCTTGATATTTCTTGCTCTGACAGATTTGATCATCAAACAAATTGTGTGCTGGGGAAAAGAATTCATATGTGAACGTCTACTTCAGGCCAAGCACTGGGTGAGATTAACCTACCTCATTTCATCCTCATTAATATTCTGCGAGTGGATGGTGCTACTGACACAAATTCATTCCGCTGCTGGACTGCTCCTCAAGACTTAGGTCACCCTCTCCACACTCATAAGCAAATACAGCTAGGAACTGCTGGACCCTGGACTCAAACTGATGGCTGACATTTACACTCTGGCCTCCTAGAAAACACTTCATTCCTATTCTAAAAGTAGGAAAAGGGAAGTGTGATTGGAAGGGTACCATTCCAGCCCTTCTTATACCTTCTTTGTGTTTCATGTCACTCACTGAAATGTCTGTTAATATTCTCATGAATCACTGAAGAAACAGGTTCAAACAGATCAACCATTTTCTTATTCAATCATGATATTTTGTTCATATGGTTCATGCACTACATTTGGGATACAAAGATGAACAAGACAGATCCCCCACAACCAGGAGGAACAAAGGGAGGTGGGATGTTTGAGGTTGGGGGAAGGAAGAAATGAGGCAGACAAGCAGCAGCTACAGTGCACACACTGTGCCGGGGCATCGGCAGGTGGAGTCAGGGNACCAGGACTCCAGCCCCCTCCCCCAGGCAGCGAAACCCTGCTCCCTCAGTATCACATTGTTGAGAATTAACTTTGTTGAAATAAAAATTGGTCTTGGTATTAACTTGGGCTCCAGGATTTTCTCCGGGGCCCTGGGGGCTGCAGAGGGGTCAGACGTCCATTCCCAGAGCTGGTGCCGGCTTGGGTTTCAGGGGCGCCAATGACCTCCTCATCCTCTCCAGGCAGTAACTACCCCCCAACTCGGTTCCCGCAGTTGTGGGGAAGCCACTGAGGCCCCACCTCCTCTGGCCCTGCCCTGAGGCAGGACAACGCAGGCCACGAGGATCTAGGGGCCGAGCCCTGGTCCCCTCCAACCCCTCCCCCTCCCTCATCTGTCTGCCTCCCTTGGCAGCCCTGCCTAATGTGCATGGGACTCTTTCAGCTTGCAGTTCTGCGCAGCCTCAGTTTCTCCATCTGTAAAATGGGAGGCTTGGCCCGGCCCGGGTACAGGAGGCCCTGCTAACAGATGGGCAGCCAGAGTGTAGAGCTGGCCTTTCTGGGAGGCACCCGCCCCCGCAAGTGGCCGCGGCCAGTCCTCTGGGGGGACGCGGTGGGGCCTTCACCGTGGTAGTGGGCACCCAGAGCGTGCGTGGTGGTGGGGGTGAGGACAGAGCCGTGGGGTCCCCGAGACCTGCTCCCGGGGAGGCAGGCAGAGGCAGGCGCCCCCCTGCAGCCACCAAAACGGTATCTGTCTGCACCTGCACAGGCCTGCCCGAGGCGCGCTGGGGGCCCTGCCCTGCACAGAGCCCCACTACCTGCCACGCCCCCGGCGCCTGCCACTGTCCGGCGGGCCGTGTGCCTATGGGGAGGCTGAGCCCAGGGCCGCAGCAGGGACAGGGCAGGTCGGGAGGGCGGGCGGCAGTCTGTCCCAGGAGCACCCTCTGGCCCAAGGGCGGGTCTGTGCCCGGGTCGCCAGGGGGTAGGCAAGAGGTCCCAGCTGGTGGTCCTCCTGCAGCCTCGTCCACCCGGGTCCTGAGCAGGGTTCTGGGGGGTGGGGTGCAGCCTGGGAACAGGCTGGGATGGGGGCCTGGGAATGGAGGCGGGGGCCCCGGGGGACACTCGAGTGGGCCCAGCTGTTGCTGCCCGGCTCCAGTTCCCGCCCTGTGCCGAGGCGGGTCCCATGGGCCAAGGCCGGTGGTCTGCCGGGGGCGGGCTGTGGGGCCTGAGTCTTCCCCAGGAGGTGGTCCCTGGGGCTACAGTCACCCAGGAGGACTCTCCTGTCCCCTGCGCCTGCCGGCCCCGGAGCCCAGCTCACCTGAGCGTCCAAGCCACCCGCTGCCTGCGTCCAGCCCCACCAGCCCAGCCCCAGCCCGGACCCTCCGATCTGCTCCTTCTGTGCGGGGAGCCCGACAACCGGAACCAGGCCCAGTCCAGAACTCCTGCTTATCCTTCAGGACCCCACACGAGTGCCCCTGCCCCTAGGAGCCACCAGGTGTGAGCCCAGCACCCACCTGGCGCCACCCTCTGCCCAAGGCTCCTCCTGCTTGGCCCTGGGGCGGGCCAGGCTCCGTGGCCAAGAGGACGAGGCCGGTTCCCGGGCCCCTCTCCCCATCTGGCCCGGCATTGGCTGCACCCTTTCTTGGTGCCTGTTGCAGAGAGTTTGTCCCTGGGGGCGCTGTGGGGCTGCTGGGACCCACATGTCGCCCAGCGAAGGGTTCTGAGGCTTAGGGGGGCCCAGAGAGGCGGGGTTTGCTGTGGGCACCCTGGGGGCTTCCTCCGCAGGCCCTCCCCCCAACAGGCCAACCCCCAATGCTCGGCTTGCTGCAGCCGAGGGCCTGGCAGAGAGGCTGCTAGGGTGGGGCCTGGGGGATGCAGGGGGACCCTCTCACTCCTCAGCCCCTCCCGCCTGCCCAGTGGTCCCCAGGGAAGCCCATGATGTGGGAACCTGATATTTTAAGACTTAAAGCAAATGNGTATTGCTGAAGCCTGGCTTGGAGAATTTTGAGCATTACTTTGCTAGCATGTGAGATGAGTGCAATTGCGCAGTAGTTTGAGCATTCTTTGGCATTGCCTTTTTTTGATATTGGAATGAAAACTGATCTTTTGCCAGTTTGTATCAGCTCCCAAAATTTCATCCCTTGCCCTTTCAAAGTCATATTATATCTCCAAGAGTTAGCCATACATGTAGCAGGCCTCTCTTTCAATCATCCATTTTGTAAACTATCACTTGAATGTAACCTTAGGAAACAGGCAGGCAACACAGCATACTATTTTCTGTCTATGTGTGGACTGAGAGTTGATGCTGATTGGTTGACAACTGTGTTATGCATTTTTTATTTACATATTGATTCACAGACCAAAAAGCTACCAGCAAAGTTATGATTTATGTAATTTCAGTTACTGTACCAGGGTAATTAAAGATTGTTCTTGGAAGATTGGAGTTATGTAACTAAACTGGTTTAGTTAAAATCTGTGCACATCGGAACCATACAAAGCAAGGATGGCCAGTACTCATCCCTGCCAGGGCAGGGTGAAAGTAGCTGTAGAAAATATGTAAACATACAGGCACTGATATGTTCCAGTAAAACTTTACACAAACAGAGAGCTGGCATGATTTGGCCTAGTGGCCATAGTTTTAATCTGCTGTATTATATGACCCAAGCAGCAGCAGCAAGTCGTCTCTGTTGTTTGTAAGAGTGAGCCTGCTACAAAATCCTTTCTTGAAAAGCCCCTTAACCAAACCTGGCTTCTGTTCTCAAGTGTGAAATATGCTGTCTGCCTAACATCAGAAGCCAAACAAAGGCCATACTTCTTTCTTAGTGATGGGACATATGAGTTGCAGCAATTTATTCTTCATTAATCATGGTTATGTTTTGGCATATTTTAGTGCACAGCACTAATATGGGTAACTCCTAAGTCTTCTAGATTTTAAACACCTGTCTTCTTGACTACATGATGTTTACCAAAGTTGCTAACATGATACTTCTCACTTATCATGTCCAACTAACATAATGCCAACCAGGTAGTAATATTCTACCGAAGAGCCATTGAATTCTGGCTTCTCTGGAAGACTTAACATACCCTAAAGTGCTGCACTCAATATGCCAGCAAATTTGGAAAACTCAGCAGTGGCCATAGGACTGGAAAAGGTNAAAAACGAGATGCAGAACAAACAAGGAGGGTCGGGCGCAGCCTCACCTCCAGCGTGTCCGGCCACCAGTGCAGGGCCGGCTGTGGGGCTGCGTCCTGCCCTCCTGGGGCCCCGAGGGTCAGGGTGGATGGGTCACCCCCAGGGGTGCAGAATGCTGAGCCCCTGATTGACCCCCCTCAGCCAGCTCGAGGGGGTCCGGGGCTCGCCTGGCGTGGGGACATGGTGCTGGGCTCGGGACTGGGCCGGGACAGGGACTGGGGAGGGCAGTGGAGAGGTAGGCCCCTGCCTCCCCGGGAGCCCTGACCCCTGGGCGTGGGGCCAGGACCTCCCCTGGCCATCTGGAACAGCTCGAGACTGGGGCAGGGGGTGAGGTCCAGAGGGGTCCAGCTCAGAAGAGCCTGGAGGAGTTGGGGGTTGGGCAGACACACGGGTGGGCCTGGGGTGGGGGCACAGGAACCCTGCGGGCTCCATGTGACCATGAGTGGCCAGGTGGGCGGTCTGCCACCATGTGGGGCCAGAAGGTGCCCAGGACCCAGGGGCAGAGCCCCGCACGCTGGGCCATCATCCAGGGGCCAGGGTGGGGTGCCCCAGCCTTCCTGGGGCCTGTCCCTCAGCCGTGGGGCATGGGAGATGGCAGCGGCCGGCCATTCCCAGCAGCACAGGCCGGGCACCCAGCTATCCCGGAGGACACGCCGCCCCGCCCCAGCCTCACCACCGGACACTCACATGACCAGCATTTGGCGGCCCGCCCACAGGGCACCCTGCCCGTCATGTTGACCTTCTCCCCACCAGCACCTGCTAGGGGCTGACGGAGGTCTCTATTCCCAGGCAGGCGCCGGCCCAGGTTATATTTAGGCTGTGGACCGGGGGCAGTGGAGGGCGGGCTGCTGACCCCTCCTGAGGCCCGGAGTGGAGCAGTGGGCGGGCTGCCTGCCCGGGCTCCGCTAGTGGCTCCGCCACTGCCCTCGGGTGCTCTGGCCGCTCCTGGCTCCAGGGCTCGGCTGGCCACAAGGCCATTCCCCCCCGGGACCCCCCAGGGCCCCGCCTGAGGGGACGTCCAGCCCCGGGCCCTTCCTGCCGCCTGGACTGAGCCATCTTCCCTCCTGCCGCCTGCCTGGCAGGATGTTCCCGAGGAGGAAACGGCCCTGTGGAGCCCACCCCATCCATGCTGGAGCCCAGGTCCCCACTTCCTGCCCCAGCCCAGCAGGAAGAGACCAGACTCCCCAGCCCGCGGGCCTGAGCACCCCAGCTCTGGCACCACCTGCTGGCACACAGTCTGCCTCCTGGGACAGCTCTGACCTCGGCGGTCCCTGGCCTGGCCCCAGAGGCTGCCTGCTGCTTCAGACCTTCTCCCTGGACACGGCAGAGGTTGGCCTGCCTGGCACACACAGGGCTGACCCTGAACCAGTGGGCCTGCCTGGGTTCCAAGGGCATGAAGGAAAAGGTCACAACCCTGCCCTATGGGCAGCCTCACCCCCGGGGGGAGGGGAGCTTGGCCCAGCCCTGTCTGTCTCTCTGCCCAGGACCCTCACGTCCCATCTGAAGGAGTTTCCTGCTCCTGCTGACCCCAGATCAGGGCAAGTCGCTGGCCACCCTGCCCCCCTCCGCCCCAGGAAGCAACACAGCTAGAGGTGCGGGGGCTTCGGGCTGGCTTGGAGGTGTCGAGGGCAGGGCTGGGGGTTCTGGAGGGAAGTGGGTGGCCCCAGCCCAGCCCGCCCTGAGGTGCAGGAAACGGGGGTCTCAGAAACTTCCTCTTGGCCAGACGAGCTCCCGGTGGGCCGGACGGGGGGGGTCAGAGGCCCGGCCCCAGCTGCCCCTTCCTCTCTGGCTGGTCATCAGCTGGGTGACCTGGGCCGCGGCAGGCTTCAGGCTGGGGATCTGGGTGTCCCTCAGGCCCCGCAGGTGGCCAGCGATCAGTGCCGGAAGGTCCCTGGGCCACCCAGGCTGGGGGTGTGTCCGCCACAGTCTCTGCGAGGCCCTGCCCATGGGGTCACCATCAGAGCGAGTGGTCACCATCAGCTGTGCCCAGAGGCCCCACCCTGGCCTGGCCTGTGATCCCTCCTGCTGGAATCCCCAAGCCTTGGTTCTCCTGTCTGTAAGACGAAGTGACCATCCTGCCCGGACACAGACACAGGGGCTGCCAGGGAAGCTGGAGCTGGACCGACGCAGGCAGACGCCCCAGGGCTTTGTGGGCAGCACCTGGACCCGCCCAGTCTCACCCAGAGACCCGGGCCCCTGCTGGCCCCCGTCAGCGTGCACGCCGTACCTGCCCTGAGCGGGCTCTAGGAGTGGGTGCCGGGCCCTGTGGCCACCCTCTGGCACACACAGAGGCTGACCACGGCCTTGGGGGGCTGGCCCAGCCAGGCCTGAGTGCAGAAGGCAGGGGGGGGGTGCCTGGTGCTCCCGGAGAGGCCACGAGGACCCTGCCAGCGGACAACTTGCCTTGTGCTGGGCACACGTTGGAGGACCGCAGCTGGGTGCTGACCAGCCTGGGACTCGGTCCGTCGGGCCGTCCGGCCCCAGAGGGTCTCAGGGTAGGGTGAGGCTAGCCCCCAGCTTGCGAGGGTGCGTCCGTGTCCGCAGCCATGCAGGCCCCCGCCCCTGGCCCACACATGATGGGCGGCCGTCCGTCAGCATGGCCAGCCCCTCCAGCCATCAGTCAGCGGCCGCGGCTGCGGGAGCAGCAGCCTGTTTGTTTTGCCAGCTCCGCGTTGCTCCCTGGGGCGCGAGCCGGAGGAAATGGCCATTCTGCCTGGGCGGNTGGGCGGCCGTCCGTCAGCATGGCCAGCCCCTCCAGCCATCAGTCAGCGGCCGCGGCTGCGGGAGCAGCAGCCTGTTTGTTTTGCCAGCTCCGCGTTGCTCCCTGGGGCGCGAGCCGGAGGAAATGGCCATTCTGCCTGGGCGGGCGGTGGGCAGCTAGGGCCACTGTGGGCAGGGCCTCGTCCGCTTGCTCTGAGCCTCAGTCTCCCCCCGGCTCCGGGCAAGGGGCCCTGGGCTTCTCTGCCAGCCCCCACGGCGGCCGTAGCCAGCCAGGTCGCTCACCTCTGCCCTTGCCACTGGGCAGGGGCTCAGGTGTCGGGTGCCCCCAGGTGAGGGGTCCCCTGCTCAGAAATCCAAGAGGCCTGACGCTGGACATCCACACCGGCTGCTGCAGCCGCTCTGGGCCTGGGTTCAGGCCGTAGGCCAACCAGCAGGGAGTGGGAGGCTGGGACAGGCTGGTCTGGAAGGGCCTAGGCAGCTCTCTGGAGACATCCGGCAAGATCAGAGCCAGGAACACCAGGGCCACTTTGGGAGAGACCACGCATGGGGACTGGAGGCGATGACATGCTGCACGGGGGGCGGTCCAGACCCGCAGCCCTCGGGGGCGACCATGGCGGCCCTCAGGGGCGCTCATGCCGGTGACCAGCGCCCATGGTCAGCCGTCACTGCTCACAGTGACCCTCGAGCACCCCGCAGGCCGAGCTGGGACACGTCCATCCCTGGTGCCGCCTGGGGCTGCACTCACCCGTGTCTACACAGTGGTCACTGCCCTCTGCCCGGGCCTGGGTCTGCAGATGAGGGAGGCAGGCTTGGGAGGTCACAGCGCTGGGGCCACACGTCGCGGGGCAGGCCTCTCGCAGAGAACACGCTGTGTCTGTGAAACCAGAGGCCGAAAGCTGGAGCTGGGAGAGACCCCCCCCAGACCCCATGCCCGCCTGGGCCATCCAGATGGGTCTCCTCCGGGAGCAGCACCTCCCTCCCGCGCGCTCCTCCACTGTGCCCGGGGCGCCCACCCGCCCGGGACGGCCTCCGCATGACACCCCCTCTTTCTGTTGCCGGAGACAAAGGCTGGGAAAGAATCTGCAAACCTCCCCCCCCCCAAGGAGAGGTGAGCGTGACCAATAGCGTCCCAACCCGAGTGTGCAGGCAGCGCGAGGCGCTCGGGGCGGCCATGTCTGCGGCCATGCGAGGGGACGGCCAGGGTGCTGAGCCCGAGGTTCTGGAAGGGCCAGGGGCACAGAGCTGGGGGCACAGAGCTGGGCAAGAGGGAGGCAGGGTGGGGACCCCGTCAGGCGGGCACTCTGGAGAGGGGCAGGCCGGGGCCACGGTGCCTGCACACCACGTAGGCTCAGCCTGGGCTGCCTCGGTCTCCCCAGGCGGCCCCTTGGAGGCTCCCGCTGGCCCCGGGGCCCAGCCGATCCCAGCCGGGCCTGAGACAGCCTGGCGCCCGCTGACACCCCGCCCAGCGCGGGCGGCCTGTACGCTGGGTTCTGGCAGGCACCCCGGCGGGAGGAGCTGGTGAAAGCTTGCGTCTGTCTGTCTGTCTGCACAGCTGGTGCCAAGCACCCACTTTGCTGGATGGGGCATCCACCCGGCCCTGCCCGGGCCCTCAGGCTCAGGGTGCCCATCTTGCAGGCCCACCCCGCGCCCTGCACCCGGACGAGGATCCCCGAGGGGCCCAAGGACTTTGGCGAGGCCGGACGTCCCGAGTGGGGGGCTTCAGGGGCGACCGCGGGAAGGGCCAGCCCTGGGGGCGGCCTCGTGGGGTCGGCTGTGCGGGGGAGCGGCCGCCCGCGCCTGTGGGAGTGGGCCTGCGCAGGGCCCCAGGCCGCCCCCTCCCCGCAGCTGTCTCCTNNNCAGAAGAAATTAAGAAGAGGTGCAAGGATGCACAGAAGAACTACTAGAAAGGGAAAACAGCCTGTAAAGAAATTCTCACTCCAGAGAACACTGCTCACAAGTTCACTGCCTTAGACCAGAGACTAGGGGAAAGTTAAAGAAGGGGAGAGGCACCCCTTCCAGGGGGAATATCCGATAAATAATCACATGTGGGAGAGAGGAGGCTAGGCGGGGGCTGTGGGGGCTGGGATCCCAGCTGGATGCTGTGACCCAGCCTGAGATGCATCAGCTCCAGCTCTGATCTCCTTAGTGGACGACAAAGCATAGCAGAATAAAGCGAAACCAGCTCCCCGGGATGCAGAGCCTTTCTCCTTCCTGAGTCTCTGCTCACCCACTTCTTCCTGGCAAGCCGGGAGGTGACCGTGCACCCCTGGAGAACTCCACCGGCGGCAGGGGCTGGTGGAGAGAAAACAGCAAAGTCAGCTGGGCTGGGAGGCAGCGGGACTAGGTTGCAAGGCCGTGGCAGCTCCAGGTGGGCAGGTCGGGCTCTGCTCCAGCTAAGACGAGGTGTCAGTCGCTCAGTCATGCCTGACTCTGTGACCCCATGAACTGTAGCCTGCCGGGCTCTTCTGTCCTTGAGATTCCACAGNTAGGTTGCAAGGCCGTGGCAGCTCCAGGTGGGCAGGTCGGGCTCTGCTCCAGCTAAGACGAGGTGTCAGTCGCTCAGTCATGCCTGACTCTGTGACCCCATGAACTGTAGCCTGCCGGGCTCTTCTGTCCTTGAGATTCCACAGGCCAGAATACTGGGGTGGGTTGCCGTTCCCTCCTCCAGGGGATCTTCCCGACCCAGGGATCAAACCCCGATGCAGCTCTGGAAAACAACCTTCGCAGGGTGGAGGCCTCACCGTGTGCCGGGCAGTCACCCTCCTGAAGGTGCCCACAGCCCTGCTGAGTGTCACGGTTTTTCTTAAACCCACTTTACAGATGAAGGAACTGAGGCCCAGAAAGGTTAAAGTCACTTGCCTAAGATCAGGTCTAGAAAAAGTTTGATCCCAGCCTCTCTGGCTTTCAGGTCAGCCCCCTGACCACCTCCCCCGACCATGGCTCAAGAGGGGCCAATCAAAGGGAGAACTGAGCTTGCTTTGCACAGGCTTACCGTGACACAGTCACATCAGAAGCGCATATGTATTCCTTTCTTTTTGGCATAATTATTATGATTTAATTTTAACTCTGCTCTTTCATCTGGAGCTGGTCAGGTTTGTGCAAGCTTCTTCCCAATTCATCTCAACAGCGCAAAAAAGAAAGAAAAGATACTGTTTTAAAGGAGGATGACATAAGTCCCTTCTAGCAGCCAGAAGCTGGTCTCCCTGGATTCCAGTTTGCACGGTCAGAAACAAGGGCTACCGCCCTGTCCCAGCCCTTGACTGGGAAGCTTAGAAATGCAGGTGGCAAGGCCCCTCCTCAGATGAAGCCACTTAATTACCACGCAATCAATATGCAAACAAGTGCCAAACTGGGTTTGAATCAAATTTCTCATTGGGGACTCAGTGGGGGAGGAGAGTCCTGCAGAAGGGGAGCCCTTTGGGGTGGGCTGGCAGGGAGGGGGGCTGTGGAAAGGAGGGCTTTGACTGGGACCCGGGCACCCGAGGGCCGCTCCGAGGCCCCGGAAGCCCGTGGTGTCTGGCTGGTGTGGGGCCCTGCTCCCATTGAGGGAGCCAGGGTCTGCGGCTCAAGGCTGCGGGCTGCAGGAGGGCTTCCAGGCCTGTCAGCTGAAGTCTGGCGGCCTCCACTAATTCATTTGACTCGGAAATCTCAGTTTGACCACGTCCCCCCTCCCCTCTTTAAAACAAACTCATTAAACTTGTCAACACTCATTAGGCCTGTAAAACATTGAACTAGAGCCACTGGGGAGACTTTGAGGAGGGTGTGTGTGTGTGTGTGTGTGTGTATGTGTTTGAGGAGGGTGTGTGTGTGTGTGTGTGTGTGTGTGTGTGTGTGT
>SJYV01033195.1:197836-232730 GCA_006410875.1 Neotragus pygmaeus
TTTTTTTTTTTAAGAAAAAAAGCAGTTGTGTACTTGTATCCAAATCCCGTTTTTATTAATAACAGCATTATATTTATTACATTTCTCAACTCATGTTTTAAACATTAGCTGGATTATTTCTCAAGGGCCCTGAGCACTTGATCCACAGTATAGTGTTGGCATCCCATCGTAACTACATTTTCTTGATTTAAAAGTCAAGATTGAGGGAGGGACCCCTTCAGAGTTATATTAACAGGGTGGGTGAGGCAGTTTGTCATGATGTCAATCCTCTGCTTCAAAATCAAGAGAAAAGTAAAAATCTTTCCCCTCCCAGAAAGGGCAGAGGGTGTATCTGTGGGTTGGGCTATACCAGGGGTGCCTGGACTCTGTGAGCTCAGCACAGTAAACAGCCAGCTCTGTCTGCCCTCCACTTACCATTCATTTTTGAATGGTCTGAAGAGCTGAGCATTGGTTGAAGCAGAGACTGGTGATCGACATGAACGAATCTTTCCAGAAAGAGATCAGGGAAGGTGGTGGAGAAGGGTGCTCCCAGCATGGACTGCACCCTGAGGACCAGGGCCTTCTTGTTCACAGATATTGTGAAGAGAGCTTTACCATTTCCCTGATTTTTTTTTTTTAACTGCTTTGCGTGGCATGTGGGATCTTAGTTCCCTGACCAGGGATCGAACCTGTGCCCTCTATGACGGAAGCATGGAGTCTTAACCACTAATCCAGGAGGGAAGTCCCACCATCTTCCTGATTGTGTAATGAGGAATCTGGGGCTCATTTAACTCCTGAAGTCACAGCTAGTAATTGCAGGTGGTGTCCACGAGGGAAGGGAAAGCACCTCCACTGCAAGGTGAGGTTCTAGAGCAGAGTGTGTCTGTAGGTCACGTGACCGTGGCTATGAAACGATGGTTAAACAGTCCCGGGAGTGCGTCTCTTGGTAGAACAGCTGCCACTTTACAGGAACGCAGCCCTTTTCATTACCTGGCAGTTTCTGGGGTGTTCCTCTTCGGAATGTTTGACAATTTTTTTTTCTCCTTGTGATGCTCAGGGTGAATTTTCTCCTGTCTTCTCACCAAGTCATTACAGAATAGGTCAAAAAAAAAAAAAGAAAAGAAACACGAAAGGAAAATGTCAAATTAGCCCCACTTTGCTTTTTTTTTCCTTTTCTTTTTATTGATTTGTTTTTGTTGTTGTTTAATTTTTACAATGTTGTGTTGGTTTCTGCTGTGCAACAATGTGAATGAGCCATAATTATACATATAATTATACATAATTATACCCACCTCCCTCCTGGGCCTCCCTCCCCTCCCTCTGTCCTACCCCTCTAGGTCATCACAGAGAACCAGACTGGGGTTTTAAGTGAAAACCCAAAAAATGAGCATAGCCCCCCCCCCCCATTAGCCACTGTGGAAACAGTCCTGGTCGCCCTCACCTATGAACGCTGCCGACTGCTGACCATCTCACTGCCCATCAGCCCCCCAAGACTGTGGGAAGAAAGTAGGGAAGAAGCTGAAACTCCAGTCTCTCCATTTTGCTTTCCTTGTGCTTCTTCACCAAAAAACGCTATGGAGGTAGAAGCTCTGGCTAATAATGGAAATTAGAGTATGGTTATATGTATATTGATTTTAATTTTGTGGTAGGTCTTATATTACCTGGGCTTCCCTGGTGGCTCAGACAGTAACGAGTCCACCTGCAGTGCAGGAGACCTGGGTTCGATCCCTGGGTTGGGGAGATCCCCTGGAGAAGGAAATGGCAGCCCACTCCAGTATTCTTGCCTGGAGGGTTCCAGGGACAGAGGAGCCTGGTGGGCTATAGTCCACGGGGTTGCAGAGAGTTGGACATGACTGAGCAACTTTCACTTATATTACCTAGAAATAAGTAAAAATGGACCTGTCCTATTTTTTACGTTGTTTTATTATTATTATGTCATTCACTTTTATTTCTTGGCTGTGCTGCGCAGCATGTGAGATTTTANAGGTCAGGAAGCAACAGTTAGAACTGGACATGGAACAAAAGACTGGTTCCAAATTGAGAAACGAGTATGTCAAGGCTGTGTATTGTCACCTTGCTTATATGCAGAGAACGCCATGAGAAACTCCAGGCTGAATGAAGCACAAGCTGGAATCAAGATGGCTGGGAGAAATATCAATAACCTCAGATATGCAGATGATGCCACCCTTATGCCTGAAAGCAAAAAAGAACTAAAGAGCCTCTTGATGAAAGTGAAAGAGGAGATTGAAAAAGTTGGCTTAAAATTCAACATTCAGAAAACTAAGATCATGGCAACTGGTCCATCACTTGGTGGCAAATAGATGGAGAAACAGAGGAAACAGTGACAGACTTATTTTATGGGGCTCCAAAATCACTGCAGATGGTGACTGCAGCCATGAAATTAAAAGATGCTTCCTTCTTGAAAGAAAAGCTATGACCAACCTAGACAGCATATTAAAAAGCAGAGACATTACTTTGCCAACAAAGGTCCATCTAGTCAAAGCTGTGGTTTTTCCAGTAGTTATGTATGGAGAGCTGAGCTTGAAGAATTGATGCTTTGAACTGTGGTGTTGGATAAGATTCTTGAGAGTCTCTTGGACTGCAAAGAGATCCAACCAGTCAATCCTAAAGGAAATCAGTCCTGAATTTGAAGGACTGATGTTGAAGCTGAAACTCCAATACTTCGGCCACCTGATATGAAGAACTGACTCATTGGAAAAGACCCTGATTCTGGGAAAGATTGAAGGCGGGAGGAGAAGGGGACAGCAGAGGGTGAGAAGACTGGATGGCATCACCAACTCAATGGACACGAGTTTGAGTAAATTGCATGAGTTGGTGATGGACAGGGAGGCCTGGTATTCTGTAGTCCATGGGGTCACAAAGAGTTAGACACGATTGAGTGACTGAACTGAACTGAACTTTAAGGTAGATACTAATAATTAAAAACGCATGTTGTAATTTCTAGAGTAATCACTAGAAGATTTTAAAATAAGATGAATTTATTTAAATAATTATTCTATAAAGAAGAAAGATTGGAGTAGAGAAAGAAAAAAACAGTTTGAAAATAGAAAACAAATAACAGATTATTAGATTTAAACACAAATATATTAGGAAGCACAGTAATATCAGTAAACAAAGTATACCAGTTATAGACCAAGATTGTCATATACAGAAGAAATAAAATGTAACAACCTGGTCTGGAGTTATGATATACTTAATAAATGTTCACAGAATTAATAAGCTTGACACAAATACTTCCATCTGGGCCCCCACTGAACTGTAGCTTTAAATAGTTATATATGTCATATGAACAGTCAAGAAACAAATGTCATTGGTTTTATCTTATGTACTCTGAGTTTGAGGATGTTATTAACTTCTATGGTAAAGGCAAATGTTCTATGCTTTTAGAACACCATAGCATTTTTATACTAGCATGGTCAGAGTGTTCAGACACTGTCATGATGGGGTGTCCTATCTCAAGTGCTAAGCAAAACTATCATGAGGAGTAAATGATACCCAAGACAATTAAAATTTATGCTATTTCAGTTGAAGAGTCACAGGAGAAAGCTTGATTTAAATGAGGAGAAACATACTTTTGAAAATTCCAAACAGAAATGTGTGAGAGCAGAATGTAATAAATGAATAAGAACTAGCCAAGATACAAGAATTCATACTCTTTACTCTGGTTATTTTACAAATATCATGGGGCTGTTTCAGGATTCTCAAGATTCAGTTTCCTCTGGAGTTAATAAAATAAGTAAATTTCTTTTCTTCCTAATCATTATCTACCTTATTATAGTCCCCACATACAGAAATAAAAGAACTCTCCCCTCTTCACCTCCTTAATCTCCACTCCTTTGAGAATGGGGTTTGAAGAATTTTCTAATGTGCCTCTAGCCTGAGAGTAGGAAGATAATTTTAGTAAAATAAGATATATAAGAAATTTTAACCTATCATTAACCTTAATAATGGGCTTTCTCAGTTGCTTAGACAGTAAAGAATCTGCCTGCAATGCAGGACACCCAGGTTTAGTCCCTGAGTCGGAAAGATCCCCTGGAGAAGGGAATGGCTATCACTCCAGTCTTCTTGCCTGGAGAATTCCATGGACAGAGGAGCCTGGTCGGCTACAATCCAAGGGATTGCAGAGTCAGACATGACTGAGAAACTAACACTTTCACTTTTTCACTTTTAAACCTTCGTAATAAAAAAAAATTGTATTGCCTTCAGATTCCCCACTATGACGTCTTCTGGTACTCCTCTTCTTCATCTTGAAGAATTAAAGGGTCTTTAAAGAAAATTCATATTCCAAATGTTATTTTTAATGCTTCACCTTTAATATAACCTATGCTATATAATCTGACAGCTTCTAATAAATTGGTCTTAGTTCAGTCATTCTGCAGACTGTCAACATGTCCTGATTTGCCTAGACATCTAAGGCAGAGATCTTCACCACTTGTATTTGAATATTCTGGTTCTGGTAAAAAATCTGGTAAAAAGGATGTGAGGGGAGGTTACTTAATTTTTATTTATTTGTAAATGAAACAGAGATAAAACTGTTTACACCTTGTTCCAAAGCAAAATAATTTCAGAGAAAGGAAATTAAGTGACAGCTTCGCAGTGTGTTCAAGACACATGAGATAATGTAAAACAATGTTCTAGATTATTCAGACCAGAGAAAGAAGATATTAAACTTTTTCAAAGGGCAAATAGTTTTTATTATATGGAACCTATGTTGAACTACTCCCTCATTTTCCATTTTCTAACTAGCTTTAACCCTGGTAGCCAAGCTGACTGCACAGTATGCCCAAATATGTGATAGAGGTGTTTTTTCGTAAGATTTTTCATTGCTAAGGAAGTAGGAATACCCTAGTTTCATAGGACTAACCCTTATTCTCAGGATGAACTGTCATTTCATCCATATCAATCAAAGAGCTACTTTCTTCTCCCTTTATGGCAAAACTCTATCTTCTCATAATTTGAGAACTAAAACATTGCCAACAACAAAAGACTTTGACAACTTTATTGTCTGTCATAAATCAATCTGAGAAGATCAAATGACAAAATATGAAATGTCAAATACATACTTCTGTTAAAATGATAGCATTCACTGTATATTTAATGCACCTATCTATTTTTTCTAACCTACAAATAAGAAATAAAATGCTTAATGCTTGATAGGAAAGTCATATTACATAAAAATAAAACAGAAAAAATAAAACAGAAAATCAAGCTAATATTTTTAACAATAATGATATATAGGATAATCACAAAAAGCAATAAATCTGAACATTACAAGTATATTATTAGCACTTGAATAAGCTCAACCTATAAAAATGTCCATGTTTTAAACTCAAAATGACTGAAAACCAGCATTTCAAACAATTTAACTGCATAATCCCATAATCTCATAGTTTTCCTATTGTATAGATTTGGGGTATATTTTACAAAATCTAATTTGGGGCATATTGCAATTTCTGAAATTGTAAAACCTACCTAAAAGATAGATAATGATGTCCAGGACACATTCATAATCTTTCTTAAAGAACTGACAGAGGGGGAAGTCATCATCTTCCCATATGAAATGCTCAGGACAATATAAAGGCTAAACAGATGGACCTTATCGTGTTATTACTAGAATGAGTAAGATTAGGGTAAATGGGGAAATGAGTAAGAGAATATCTTTTTTTCTCATATCCTACCAAAGTTACTTGCCAAGTCTATGTCTATGTATTAACCTGGAACTCTGTTATTTTCACTGGAAGAAGTCTTTGCTTTTTCTTCCCTTAAGGTCTTGAATTAGATGATTAATAATCATTTTATTTATTGATAAGTTCTTGCTTTATTTTTCTCCTTACTGCTTGTCACCTTTGATAAACCATATTTTATAATTATTGATATGTTTATTGTCTATCATTCTTCTATATTGTAAGCTCCCTGAAGGCAGTGGCTTTCACTGCTATTCTCTGAACATCTGAGCTAGTGCTTGGCGTTCACTTAACACTTAATGAATCATTTTGAATGAATTAACAAGTGAAAGAATGAATTAAATAAAATATAGAAAAAGAATTAAAAATGAGAAAAGATAGCATACAGTATAATGTTAAAAGTGAATTTACCTTTATAAGCAATCACAATAAATGTAAATGGAACTTAAATCATCGAGATAAAACACAGAGATTGTCAAAATGAACCAAAATAAACACACACGCATTCTATGTAGTATCCAATTTGTAAGATGCAAACAGGGATATGCAAAAATTGAATAAAAATGAGAAAAATCTTACTATTCAAATACTAGCTAAAAGAAACTTCATAACCGTTTTAACATCAGCCCAATAAATCAGAAGTTTAAAAATATCTTTATTTTTATATAAATTTATTTATTTTAATTGGAGGCTAATTACTTTACAATATTGTATTGGTTTTGCCATATACTGACATGAGTCCGCCACAGGTGTACATTTGTTCTTATAGATAAATGGAATTATTATTGCAAAAGCAGGAGAGTTCCAGAAAAACATCTACTTCTGCTTTATTGACTATGCCAAAGCCTTTGACTGTGTAGGCCACAACAAACTCTGGAAAAATCTTCAAGAGATGGGAATACCAGACCACCTAACCTGTCTCTTGAGAAATCTGTATGTAGGTCAGGAAGCAACAGTTAGAACTGGACATGGAACTACAGACTGGTTCCAAATGAGGAAATGAGTATGTCAAGGCTATATACTGTTATCCTGCTTATTTAACTTATATGCAGAGTACATANAATAAACTGTGGAAAATTCTGAAAGAGATGGGAATACCAGACTACCTTACCTGCCTCCTGAGAAACCTGAATACAGGTCAGGAAGCAACAGAGAAAACTGGACATGGAACAACAGACTGGTTCCTAATTGGTAAAGGAGTACATCAAGGCTGTATATTGTCACCCTGCTTATTTAACTTATATGCAGAATCCATCCTGTAAAATGCTGGTCTGGATGAATCACAAGCTGGAATCAAGATTGCCAGGAAAAATATCTATAATCTCAGATATGCAAATGACACCATCCTAAAGGCAGAAAGCAAAGAGGAACTAAGGAGCCTCTTGATGAATGTGCAAGAGGAGAATGAAAAAGCTGGCTTAAAACTCATAACTCAAAAAACTAATATTATGGCATCCAGTCCCATCAATTCATGGCAAATAGATGGGGAAAAGGTGGAAACAGTGACAAATTTTATCTTGGAGGGCTTCAAAATCACTGCAGATGGTATCTACAGTCACAGTATTATGAGACACTTGCTCCTTGGAAGAAAAGCTATGACAAACCTAGACAGCGTATTAAAAAGTAGAGACATCACTTTGCCAACAGAGGTCTGTACAGTTTCTCCAGTAGTGGTTTTTCTGTAGTCATATACAGATGTGACAATGGGACCATAAAGAAGGCTGAGAGACAAAAATTTGATGCCTTTATTCTGTGGTGCTGGAAAAGACTCTTGAAACGTCCCTTCGACTGGAAGATTAAACCCATCAATCCTAAAGGAAATAAACCCTGAAAGTTCCTTGGAAGAACTGATGCTGAAGCCGAACCTCTAATACTTTGACCACATGATGCAAAGAGCTGACTCATGGAAAAGATCCTGATACTGGGAAGGACTGAAAGCAGGAGAAGTACGTGACAGAAGATGAGATGGTTGGATGACACCACCGACTCAATAGACACGAGCTGGAACAAATTGGGAGATTGTGAAGGACAGGGAAGCATAGACACACAAACACAGCACTAAGTCATGTCCGACTCTTGTGACCCCATGGACTGTAGCGTGCCACGCTCCTCTGTCCATGGGGTTCTCCAGGCAAGAACACTGGAGGGGGTTGCCATTCCCTTCTTCAGGGGAACTTACTGACCCAGAGATTGAACCCAGGTCTCCTGCACTGCAGGCAGATGCTTTACCAACCAATCTACTATCGGGGTTATGTGTAAATGAATGAGTAGTAGTACTTGAGGTCAGAGCAGAGGGGAGTTTAGGATCTCTTAGGTCACACAGAGAAGCATCAGTCCAGTTCAGTTGCTGAGTCGTGTCCGACTCTTTGCGACCCCATGAATCGCAGCATGCCAGGCCTCCCTGTCCNCAGGCTGTGCATAGCCTGTGGCCGGGGCTGGCCCCAGAGGATGTGTGCCTGCCAGGCGGCCCTCCCGGTACACACATTGCCAAGCTGCTCCCAACCGCCTGGGCATTCATTCTGAGCAGAGAAGACCCACAGGGACCCCTTGGCCGGTCGAGGACACAAGCCTGTCCCAGAGATGGACGTGGCCACACCCCGGCTGACTGGCTCTCCCCCGTCGGGTGGACGCTTTCTGAAAACACCACTCCGTGGATGAGCGGCCTGCGAGTGGCGTATCGGCTGGCGTTCCTGTGGACTCACTTGATCCCCAGAGCAAATCCCTGAGTAACTTCGCCTGCGTTGGGGCCGAGGAAGTGCAGGCCCAGCACCAGCTGTGGGGGCTCCCGCAGACACACCATCTGAAAGGCACGTGGTCAGTGGGGTGGCAGGGGCCCGTGCGCCCAGGCCAGGCCCACAGGACGCTCACCTTTACGTAGCACTGAGATGCATCCCGCTGGGGAACAGTGAACTCCAGTGGTTTATAGAACGCGTGGTAAACCTGGGCAGCAAGACACAGATTCCGGGTCAGTGGCTGCAGCCCCGGGACCTCCTTGTGCTGCTCAGGCTGCGGGTGCGGCGTGGGGGCCGCGACCACCCCCTGGGCCTGCAGGCTGTGATCCGGGCTGAGGACAAGGCCCTGCTGGCCTGGAGGCAGCCCGCGCCCCTGGGCATGGCAGCCTGTGGACAGGCCCGCGACCCGGGAGAGCAGCAGCAGCGAGGCAGGCTGCCCTCTGACCTGCCTCAGAGCCCGGGGCACAGAGCAGGCCTGGGTACCACCCAGGCGGACGCTGCCCAGGGAGGGCACTGGAGGGGGGCGGCCGCCTGTGCTGTCTCCCTGGGGCCCCCAGCGCTCTCCAGCCATCGGGGGGCAGGCACAGCCCCCACCGACTGCTGGACAAAGGCTTTCAGCACCCAAGAAGGGCCGACACTGCGGTTGGGGCTGCGGCCGCGTAAAAAATGAGCAGGGCGCTCACATGTGCTGCACAGCCATTATTAATTAATGCAGCTTCAGAGAATATTGTTCTAACGAAGACAGAATTGAAAAGAAAACAAACAAAGGGCATTTGGCCATTCAACATCGTGAAACATAAAGCAACACCACGGAATGCCATGGACATGTGTCCCAGGGCCCTTGTGATGAATTAAACAAAAACAGCAAATAAAGCATAGTTGATGGAGGACGGGGCAGGCCCTGGAGCCCAGAGGGGAGCTGGCCACGCTGGGGGCCACGTGGGGTCCAGCGCCTCCCGGCCCGCCTCCCAGCTGCCTGGGGCACACGCTTGCAGCCAAAGCAGACCCCAGAGGCACTCGTCTGGTGACCAAGCCCTCCCTCCGGGTGATGCCCGTGCTGGGCTGGCAGAGGCCTGTGAGGACCAGAAGTGGGCAGGAGGGCAGTGGGGGAGGCAGGCAGAGGGCAGAAGGAGACTTTCCAGATGGAGGGAGACACACACCCCACTGAGGGGGCCGCTGCCCCAAGGCCCTCTGGCCCTTGCCATGCCTGCCGACACCCCCAACCCATCGCAGCTGCTGTGCGGGGCCCTGTGCGGTCCTGCCGAGCCTCAGGCCCCGGGAAGCAAGGCTCCAATATTCCCGCTTGCCCTCCAGCATCTGTCGGGGTGGCCATCACCGGGGTGGGAGCCACACGGGCCTGCATGCTGCCCTCCCGGGCCTGGACTCACCTCCACGTGCTCTTCTCCATGGCGAGCCACGGCCGCCTCCTCTGACAGCCCCACGCAGCCGTACTCCAGCGGGGTGAAGATGGTCGTGGGGACCTGGAGGGCAGGCCCAAGTCAGGCAGGTCCCTGGGGGCCCAGGGCGAAGACCCCCCCCCAAGGACAGCAAGAGTGTCCGGTCACGCAAGCATGCTTGCACACATGCACATGCTCACACACGCACGCTCACATATACACACGCTCACACACACGCACGTGCCCCCAGAACGAGCCGCGGCCTTGTGCAGGCTGGGCACGGCTGTGGCGAGCAGAGGCACTCACGTTACTGTAGTCCATCAGGTCTGAGGTCCGGCCGCTCAGCCGCTGGGCCAGGAGCCGCCCGGCCATGATGGCCGTGGGCGTCAGCTCTGGCCGCCCCTGGAAGCAGGGAGCGTGGGTTACTCCAGCACAGCCCATGGTGGGGGCACCGCCTTCCCGAGACCCCCAGTGCAGGCTCCCCTCTGTCCCACCCTGGAGAGCTGCCAGTCTCCCTGAAAGAGGGGGAGGGCTCCTAACAAGCCCGGCCATGCCAGCCACACTGGCCAGACCAGCGAAACCTCCCACATCCACCGGGGGCTTCTCTTGGGATCCTGCTTCATGCCAGTGCCCTTGCAGAGCGTTCCCATAGCACAGCCCAAGCGAGACCCACTGTCATTCCCTAGTTCCCATTGACTGGGGTTCGGGCTAAGACAGGCCCAAGGAGTACCCGTGGGCCCTGACATGCAGCTGGTCCGGCACGCCAAGCCCAAGACAGCCTGGATGGGACCGCATTCTGCGGAGGCCCCTGCCCCAGGTGTCCTGCCCGGGAGCAGAGCTGGCACAGCCCTGTGTCCCCGCACGCGCCAGCCTGGGACTGGGGGCTGACCCCCCACAGCAGTGGGAAACCCCGACGACTGACGTTCTGGAAATGGTAGGGATCGGCAGCGAGAAAGCACCCCACCCACCTGACCAGCACAGCACACGTTTCCCCGAACCACAGCACCCTCGCTGGACCCTGGGGGTGAGTGCTGCTGACTGCCGAGTGACTTTTAGTCATGACTGTTTTAATCAACGGTCTTCCCAGGTGGCTCAGCGGAAAAGAATCTGCCTGCCAATGCAGGAGATGTAGGAGACACAGGTTCAGTCCCTGGGTCAGGAAGGGGAAAATGGCAACCCACTCCAGTATTCTTGCCTGGGGAATCCAACGGACAGAGGAGCCTGGTGGGCTGCAGTCCATGGGGTCACAGAGTCTGACGTGACTTAGCGACTGGGCACACACGCATGTTTTAATTAACACAGAGCACAGCCTAAGCAGGCAGGCCCTGGGGCAGCGAGCACGCACGGAGCCTCGTCCACAGCACTGGGCTGACGGGGTGGCCAGGGTCAGAGGGACAAGCGGCAGCGGGCACTGGCCGTACCTCTGCCACATCGCCGATGGCGTAGATGTGGGGGGTGGAGGTGGCTTCCTGGGCATCAACGAGGATCTTCCCAGTAACGGGGTTCGTACGCACACCAGACTTTTCCAAATTCAGACTCGCGGTTTCTGGAACTCGGCCTGAAAGACACAGAGCAAGGTGGAGAGGCTCTGATCAAGATTCCGGGTTGATTTATAACCCTTCTTAGAAAGTCCCCTTAGCATTGGTGACATATCAGCACTGACAGCACCACGGGCCTCAAACATATGCGCACACGCACGTGCAAGCACGCACACACCCCCGCACACACATGCACGCACACGCACATGCAAGCACACACATGCACACACATGCATGCACACACGTGCAAGCACACACACATACCCCCCCACACATGTATGCACACAGGTGCAAGCACACCCGCACGCATGCATGCACACGCACGTGCAAGCACACACTCGCACGTGCAAGCACACCCACCCACATGCATGCACATGCACATGCAAGCACACGCACACACCCGCACACACATGCATGCACACACCCACACATGGACACACACACGTGCAAGCACGCATGCACACGCATGTGCAAGCACACACATGCATGCACACGCACACGCAAGAATGCACGCACACCCGCACACCCATGCACGCACGCACACCCGCACACACATGCATGCACACACGTGCAAACGTGCACACGCTGCACAAATGCACACATGCATGTGCGAGCACATGTGAACACACATGCACCGCACCCACACACATGGTTTGCACACACACACACATGCAATGTGTACACACAGTTTATGTACACGTGCACACGTGAGTACATGCACACACACCTGCACAGAAAATGAAAGGACGGTGCAGGAACAGGAGGGAGTGCGGCGTATGTGCAGAGTCTGGAATAAGAAACCCTAAACACAGGCTACGATACAATTCTGGTTTTTAAAATTATACACAGTTAATAGTCATACATATCCAAAAAATAAACGTGGGGAAAAAAACACCCTATAACCGGTGAACAACCGGAAACAAAGGGGTTAAAGGTTTTTTGTTTTTTTACTTTTTATTTTCAAAAATATTCATGTACTTGTTTGGCTGCACCAGATTGTCTTGCAGCACGTGGGATGTTTAGCTACGCGCGCAGCGTCTTGGCTGTGGTGCGTGGGGCTTGGATCTTTGACCCGCGATCGAACCAGTGCCCCCTGCACTGGCAGGTGGGTCCTCGACCACTGGACCGCCAGGGAAGCCCACAAAGGTGCCTGCGGTAACAGGTAGCTCGCTCGGGAGACCCGGGGGCCCACCCTGGAACTGTACCTCTGCAGGTCACGTCTCAGCAAGTGAGATGCTAACAGGTCCTACATGTCACTCAAAGAGGATGTTCAAGCCCCTCAGTGCTGATTTTGTGTGGGAGAGCCATGATTTCTTTCGAAGGTGCCTGGCTCTGACAGTGGAAATGGTATAGAAGCAGCACCCAAGTGCGACGTGCCCCCAGGCCCTGAGCGGATCCCTAACGCCCTCCCCACTGACAGGGCTGTGCTCCAAGGGCCAGGGACCCCAGGCCACGTGGCATAGCGATGCAGGTGAAGGGCCAGCTCATCTGTGCAGCCCGACGGGGCCAGGCAGCCTTCGAGGCATCGACCTGAGGGCATCTCAGAAACTCTGCCTGTTCCTGCATGCACCCCTCGGTGGGGGCATCTCGGGGCCCTCAGGTGGCTTCCCTGGTCCGGGCCCCCCCCCGAACACTCCTGGGGTCCCTGCCCTCTACCTGCCAGGTCACCCCACCTGCCACGAGGCTGCATGTGCAGGACAGGCGGTGCCCCGTGTCCCCAGCCCCTGGCAGGGACATGCCCGTGATGCCCGAGGAGAGTGAGCCGACCCAGAGGAGGCAGATGGTGCACTCAACCGCGTCCTGCCCAGGGTCCAGGACAGACCCCCGCTGCCGGCAGCCCCAGCTTGAGGCATCCAGTGCTGGCAGGCACAGCCGCCCGTCCTGGGTGCCCGTCAGCTTGTGGACTCCACCCTTGGAGAGAGGCCTGGAGGGGGCACTGCCAGCCCGTGTGCTCACAGCCTGGGGCCTTGTTCAAACGACAAGGGCTCTCCAAGCAGGGGTGGTGGGGGGGGCAGTGGGCGCCCCGTCTTCCCGGGACTGGGCAGGGGATCCGGAGGCAAGACGCTTGGCTTCAAAGGCACAGATCCCACGGCTCCCATGGCTCAGGCCCCCGGGGTCGGCAGGGGCTGGTGGAGCCGGGGAGGGGGGCCTTAAGTCTCCAGCTGCTCTCCCCGCGGGAAGTCAAAACATAGGCTCAGCTAAACCTCCTTCTCAGCAATGGCTCCGGCTTGGCCCCGGGGATCAGGGGCTGAGGGCTGGCACCCTTCCCCAGCAGACCAGACACGGGCCCCATAGGACAGGAGGGCCCCGCCTCTGACCACACCGATGCTGGCGCTCCAGCTCTGATGGAGGCCCCTGAGCCTGCAGAGTGTGATGTGCCACCTGCCAACATCCTGCCCAGGGCCTGGGAGCCCAGCGGGCACCTGGGAAGGGGTTGGGCCACGTTCCAGCAAGGGAAAAGCGGGCCCCACAGGTGGGATGGGGGGCCGTGTGCTAGGGACACCAGCACTGCAGGCAGGGGCCCTGAGCCTCCCCGTACACTGGGCCGGGCTGGCGAGCCACAGGCAAAGTGGCAGCGCCCGGGCCAGGCACTCTGACACGGCCACGCTGCCCCCAGCTCGCCCCTGCACTCCGCCCGGCTGGTCACAGGAGGTCAACAGCACTTCTTCCCCGGGCCTGGGCCTGTGGTAACCATGGCAACCGCACACCTTGCAGAGACTAGCAAACCACGTCTCAGGTCCCCGAGGAAACAGAGGTAAGCCTGAAGGCAGGAGCAGGGGATGGCGGCCGTGCCGGCCCCCGTGGCCCACTCTGAAGCCAGGATTTTATAGGACGTGCTGCCCATGTAAGTGGGAGAGTACGTGGAACCCGTGAGCCAGGCCACGGTACAGAGAATAGCGGCTGGACAATGCCGGGCGGCGGGCTTCCAGGACCAACAGTGGAGGAAGGGAGGCCCTGGACAAGGGCCACGGAGGCTGGACGGGCCCCGGCCTCCGCCACGCTGCCCCGTGTTCTCCGAGCCGGGGGTCACGCTCCCTGTCCAACAGGCTCGGAGCCCCAGAGGCAGATGGAGACGGAGACCGGGTGGGGCGGGGGGCCCAGCGGCCAGTCACTCGGACACCCGCTCAGGCCGGGCTGGGCTTGAATGGCAGCGGTCACGCCGTCCTCCACTGCCTCCCCGAGGCAGGCAGTCTTCCCCAGTGACGGCTCACACGCCGCCCCGTCCAGCCCGCAGGCCACCCACTCCTCGCCCCGGCGTGGGGTCGGCAGCTGGTCCTGGGGGAGGCCCTTCTGGGCAGGCGGCCCCCTTGGTCTGCACTCCCGCTCCTTGTCAGGAGAGCAGCTGTGAAGGTTCAACGTGCGCTTCTTCAACGAGTGGTAACCGCAGTGTCCTATGGCCACAGGTCAGTGAGCTGGGCTTCCTCCTGAGAATGGCCGATCGCGCCCTTTTCGTCCGTTTATATGATCCCACGAGCGTCTTCCTTAGAACATGCATGACTTGCTGCCGCATTTGCCGCAAACGAGCGCACCAAGAGACCCCAGCCCCCCTGCCTTGGGGCTGCCCCTCTCCTGCTGGCCAGAGTCCCTCAAGGGGCCCTCGTGACCTTCGCAGCTTGGATGGCCCCCATCCAGTGCCGACCACCCAGGACAGAGCTCTTGGTGGGCTGGGACAGGCCAGCCTCCCCTGGTGGCGCTGAGGGAACCACTTGCTGGCTGTCAGGACCTGCTCCGTGCGCCCGGGGACGCAGAGGAGCAGACTCGCCCCGTCACAGGGAGACGGGCTTCCCTGCAATTTCCCGCCTCCCTGGAGCACGCGTGCTGGTGGGCAGGGGATCCCGCAACGAGGGTGGACTTCAGGGCTGGCAGGGGCGTGACAGGTGAGCGCAGGGAGGCCACAGGGGCAGTCCTGGGTGGGCGCTGGGAGGCCCGGTCAGGCTGCGGTGGGGCCCCCGCCTGGAGAACAGAGCCCCACTCGGTGTCCTGCAGCCGCAGTGGGACGCAGTTCTGGGGCAGGACGGGCAGTGGCCCCAGCAGGCTGCATCGCTGCTCAGACTTCCAGTACCTCTGTGGCCTCCCAGTGGCGGCCTTGGACGGAGGGGCCCCTTGGGCCTGGCATGGTCTCCCCGGGCCAGCCTTCGTCCTGGGCTGGGGTCCACGTGAGCACCCGTGTGGGCACGGGTCAGTGCCTGGGGCCTTCAGGATGGGGGTTGGCCAGAGTGGGCAGCCTGGGACCCATGGGCTTGCTTCCCCCCACGCTGGAGGCTCCCACGTGAGATGGGTGAAAGGCAACCGCCTGCTGTAAAGAAAAAGCCTGAAGAAATGCCGGCTTCGGGGGCTGATTGCCCATGGCTTCTCCGCCGGCGGGTGGGGCTCCTGTGGCCCAAGCCTCCCTCCAGCCTGGACGCTGAGCCCTGCCTGGAGGCCGCTGATTATGGGGGCAGAGGGGAGGGTGCTGGGGACTGTTTTGGCTCTGGGTTTCCCCGAGGCCAAGGCGCTCAAGCTGTTTTTAAAAACAAGAGGAAGTCACAGCGAAGCCAAGGGCCCCTGCTCAGAGGTGTCCACTGGGCTCGCCAGTCCCACTCCGCGCACCACCCCCCCAGCTGGGATCCAGGCCACAAGTGGTTAACTGCGGAGGCCTGAGCCTGCGGGGCGGGCTGACTGTCTTCACTCATCACGGTAATCGGCGCATCTGCAGACAGGAAATCCTCCTCCCCAGCTCCCGGCCTGTTATCTAAGACACCTGGTGTGAGCGGGTGATTCACAGACAAACAATGAGCCGGCCCCCTGCACAGCAATTAACTGCTTTAGCTGCTAATGTGCTTAATCCACCTCGTGGGGATCAAGGCCGCACCGCGGAAGAGGCTGGCAGGCTGCAGGCCAGGCCCACGCTGGTATCCGCGGGTGTCCACGGGCACGAGCCGCGGCCCGCCCTTCTCATCCGTGACATGTTGGGTCTGGTGGGCGCCCGGGCAGACCCAGGGTCTGCCAGTTCCCGGCCGGCCATGGTGTTCGGACCCCTGGGATCACCCTTTATCGCACGCAGAAGTAATGCCCAGTTCCAGGCTCTCCAGGTAAAGGGCAGAGAACGTTCCGGTTGCTGAAACGGGACGCGGCTCCTGGATGTTTACAAAACCCGCCGCAAGCCATGCCCCGCCAGCACTTGCCCACGGCTGGGAGGCGTGCCGGGAACCGCAGCGCAGCCTCGGGAAGCAAGGTCAGAGGCCAAGGACTGTGAAAAGCCCCCACCGCTCCCCCGACATCAATCACACCAGCAGACCGTCTGGGGGATGCTCATTTTGAAAATATAGAAAACAAAACGGACTCCCTCCCAGTGGGGGAGGGCTCCGAGGGCCTTGCCCTGTAGCCCACCAGGGCCGTCTGGACTCAGGGAGGACCCCGAGGGCCCGGGGGGGTGCAGGCGAGGGCCCAGGAAGGAGGTGGGGGCCGCCACCTCGGCCTTTAGAACTGAGCTGAAAAGGACAGCTTTCAGTTTACCTCTCTGGGTCTGAACATTTGGACAATCCTTCACAGTGTTCATCAAAATAAACCCCCTTAGGTCTACGCTCACGGTTTGATCAAGAACATTTCCTCTGGTAATTTAGCGAATCTTGGCCAAGAGTTCGCTCCGGGGCGTCTCAGATCTCTGCCTCATTCCTAAAACCTGCTCGCATCAAGCTTCAACGGCCAGGAGCTGACTGCTCCAGGGTTTATTTCATTTTCTGATTTCCACCCGTCTGAGCATTTTGAAAGCAGTAGGCTTCTCAGAAGGGCACCCCAACCCCGGCCCCACTTCGGGGCATGTGGGGACCTGGGCAGCTGCCGTGGAAAAGCGTGGGGTCAGGCCCTCTGAGGGCTCAGTGGCACGTCAACAGCTGCGGAGCCGGATGTGGGGTCTGATGGGCAGAGACTCAGAAGCCAGGCCCAGGGGGAGGAGGATGAGAGGCCCGCAGGCTGGAAACAAGGAGGGAAGACCCTGCCTGTCTCTAGGTGTAACGTGCACACGGACGGGTCAGGAAAACGGGTTCCAAACGCGCAGGCCACAGGCCCCAAGGCAGGAGGGTGTCCCGGCAGGTGGGCCCAGCGCCCTCTGTGCAGGGAACCTCTGGGCAGGCCCACCCCCAACGGCTCTGGGCTCCGGGCTGTGCCCTCAAGGCCTCTCCTCTCCAGGCTGGCCGTCCCGGGCCGCAGGGGCCCCCATGCCCTCCACAGGGCCAGCGGGGTGCAGGAGGGCCCACCCCTGGGAGTGTGTCCCAGAGGGTCACCCGTGAGCTCTCTGCGTCGCCGCTCAGGGGGCGTGGGGAGGGGTCGAGACGCCCGATGGCAGGAAAGGGGGCGCCTGGGGCCCGGGGCACACACGTCCTCACCTATGGCCCAGAGCACGGTGTCAAAAGTGCCTGCGTCCTTCCGGTTCGAGGCGAGGTCCACCCAGGTAACGCGGAGCTGCTGGCCTGGGAGCTTCTCCACCTTCTCGGGGGCGCAGCCCCGCAGGACCCGGGTGCCATGGCCAGCCATGTGCTCGGTGACCAGCGAAGCCATTTGCTGCAGAGGGTGGAGAGGGTGTGGGGTGAGGGCCCGGTGCTGGGGGGAAGGGGGCCCGCAGAGAGGACCTGCCTGAGCGGGCCGTCCGGGGGCGGGGGCGGGCCTCATGCCCCGCTCCAGGGACCCTGCTCTCTGCGGAGCTGAGGACTAAGCTGGCAGAGCTTCTGGCACCCCTGGCCCCCACCCCGAGTCTGCGGGCCCAGGCCCCTGGGCCAGGGTGTGTGTGACCTCTGGACACTTCTTAGACGTTAATGGACCGAGGCTTCCATGAAAGTGCTGAGACCTGCCCCGGACTCTGTCTGCCAGGTTCTTCCGGGTGCGGTGGCCAGGTAGCTGCGAGCAGACGTGGGCACCTCTTTGCCCGCCTTCTCATTCCTGCGGGCCTCTGGCTCTCAGGCCCTCTCTGCCTGCATCCAACCCGAGGCTCGAGGCTGTCCTCGGACCTGTGTGCCGGAGGCAGGCGCTCGGGCGTGTCTGTCCAGGAGGTGACAGGACCTCGGGGGGTGCATCGCCCCAGAGCCCACCCACCGTCCCACTGTGCAGACACCTGGTGTTCTGACAGCGACAACCCAGACCTGGACTTTAAAGCGACATCTCCCCGGAGGAATTGTGGCTTAAAAAAAAAGTACACGTGCTCATTACATGGGCACGTCCACCGTCAGCAAGGTTTCTGCCACCCCGGGGCTGGGAGGCCTTGGGGCCGCCTGGGTGGTAGACGGGGAGGCTGAGGGGCCACAGGGCCTGGCTCGGCTTGGTGTCCTGTCCGTCCTGTCTACAGTGGCCGGGCTGCCGTCACCCACGACGGTCACCCAGGGCCTCGCTCCCCACCACGCTAGCCCTGGAGAGACATACACCTCGGGCCCCAGGGGCTCAGCAAGGAGCTGGGATGGCACGGCTGCCCACGCTCGCCAGCCGCTGGGGCTGGGGCTGGCCGCTGCGTCCGCTGCGTGCTGGCCCTTGCTGCCACCCGTCAACAGGTGTGTATGTCGCCAGTGGTCTCCTCCCTTGACTCGAGGGCCGGTTTCTAAAGACTGAGACCTCGATGCCAGCCCACGCCTGCCCTGCCCAGGTAGGGGGTGGGCAAGCCCCTCATGACAGCAGGGACACGGGTTGGGGTGCAGGACTGGAGTTACCTGGTCGAAGGCCCGGAGAGGCACGCTGCGTATCATGACGGTGGTGTCCAAGCCGAGCCCGGTGAGGAGGCCCGCGCACTCCAGGGCCACGTCTGCCAGGCAGCTAAGGATTGCTAACGATGGTGACGTAGGTCCCGGGCAACAAGACCCTGTGCCCCACCAGAAGCCCACACCCCACCTGTCCCCACCAGCCCTGAGGAGGCTCCGACCCGGCTGTGGAGACCCTGCCCCGGCGCCCATCTCGGACGCACGTCAAGCACCAGGTGGGGCCTCCGCGCACAGGCGCCCTCCCCGTGCCCTGGAGGCTCACCTGGGCCACATGGGGACGCTTGGGAGCCGGCACCTGGACCTCGCGCCTCTATCTCCCCTGTAGTAGCTCCCCCGGCCCCCCATCTTACTGCTCCGTCGGAAGGAACTGGCCAGAGGGGGCTGGTCTCCAGGGAGGACCAGCTGCCTCACGGCTGTGTCCAGCTGCCCAGCTAGTGAGCAGCTCAGGAAGAGCCTCCCGGAAGCCCCAGACTCAGAAGTCAACCTCAGAGTGTCCCCTGAGCACAGAGGACAGACCGGGCCTTTACAGATCACAGAGGGCATCCCCCACAGGAGGGGCGAGGGCGGGGGCCGGGCCCGAGCGTCCACTCTCGGGACGGTGAGCAGTGCCGTCCGTCTGTCCATCACTCGCATGCAGCAAAGGATACAGCTGGCCCCAACCACCAACCTGTTGGAAGGACAAAGATACGGGGGTCACATGGCTCCTGGCCACGAACAGCCCCTGGGGCTCCGAGGGCCGGGCCTCGTGCGGGTGCCCAGCACCTGCCGCGAACTGTCCGACAGGCCCCCCTGAGGGGTGTCGGCACAAACTGTCTGACAGGCCACCCTGAGGGGCGCCGGCGCGAACTGTCCGACAGGCCCCCCTGAGGGGCGATGGCGCGAATTGTCCGACAGGCCACCCTGAGGGATGACAGCCCCCGGGCTCCTGCCAGTGATGACCAGCTGCTGGATCGGGGAATGGCCTGGCGGCGAGGGAGGCTGGTGTCCGGGGACGGGCCCGCAGGCAGGGCCGACGTGGACCAAGCCCAGGCGTTGCAAGCTTCTACTTGATTCCCACTGGACCCCTAACGCCAGGCTGCAGACACCCAGAGAGGTGCCGGACGCGGGCAGAACGTTCCGGGGCTATGGAGGCCAGGTGGAGGGCCCACGCCTGCCTGCCCAGCGTCCCCCCACGCAGAGGCTGGGAGAGTCAGCACGGCCAGCAGGAAGGGGCCACAGGACCCCGCAGACCTCCCGTTACACACCTGGCGTGCACGCTCACGCTTGCACACATGCACCGAGCGGAACCTGAGCGTGGACTCCCCGCCCAGGCAGCGTGTGGGTGGGCTCGTCAGACCACCCTCAGCCTCTGAACGAGAAGAGGTGACGCGGGGGTGGATCAGCAGATGTCAGCTTGATCCCGGCAGGTACTAATGAGGTAATTCCATTTCAAACAGACGCTCATCCCGGGAGGACGGCTGCTGGCGCCCTGCGGGGAGCTGTTGGCACCCAGCTTCCTCGGGACGGGTCGGGGCCGGGGGCGTCTGTGTGGGTAAGTGGGGAGAGCTCGGCATGTGGGGCACGCACGCAGGCACATGCACACGGGGCACACGCACACAGGCACACGTACACGGGGCACACACACGCACACGGGGCAACAAGGAGACACACGGGGCACACACGCACGCACATGGGGCACACACACACACACACACAGGGCACACACACATGCACACGGGGCACACATACGCAGGCACAGGCACACGGGGCAGGCACACAGGGCATGCACGCAGGCACACGCACATGTACACGGGGCACACACATACATCCACGGCACACACATCCACGGCGCACCGGGGCACACGCACACGGTGCACGCACGCAGGCATGCGCACACGTCCACACGTGGGTGCACACAACACCAGATGGCCCGCTCTCCCTCCGTCTGGACGTGAACGGGCAAGGGACAAGCCTTCCTTTCAGACGGAAGCTGCGCAGCTTGGGCTGCCTTAAGCGTCCTGCCCAGCGCGAGAGCCAGTGAAGGGCGTGCGTGCAGACCTGTGGCGGTGCCATGCCCCGCCAGGGCGCCCACGGCCCGCACGGCTGAGGGGTGCAGGCCCGGGGAGCCCGCTGACCACCCACTGCGCGGTCCTGCCGTCCGAGTCTTCCTGTCTCCACAGAGCAGACTCTGGTGGGGGGTCTGTAGCCTGAAGCCCACAGCCCAGCTCCAGGCAGAGCAGCAACGTGGTCTCCTGATTTTGGCAAAGGTGTTTTGTTTCTGCAGCCCCTGAGCAGGCTCCTGAACCCTGCACAGGCGGGTGGGGGGTGGGGGTGGGTGAGGGTCCCCTCAAGCCCTGGGTGTCCCCCTCCCACCTCAAGGTCACGGGGCCCCGCCCCCAGGCTGCTGGCTCCAAGCCGCCAACAGTGGGCGCATCAGGAGGGCACGTCCGTGGCCAAGCGCGGGCGGGTGAAGCCTCCCGGGGGCGGGCGTGTGCTGGCGTCTGCAGTCATCTTGGTCTCCACAACGGGGTTGGTTTTCACTCCACCCCTGGCCCCCAGTTCATCAAATAGGCAACTCATTATCAAACAACAATTATCTGAAAAAAGCAGGATCCAAGGTCTTAACCAGAGAATTCCCTTCAGGCAGACTCGATCAGAAAACACCCAGACCAGGGATGGACACTGGCGCTGGGGGCTGGCAGAGTGCTGCACTTCTGTCGGCGGGTCTGAGCTGCGGGTGGGCTTTGCCGGCCCCCGAGGAGACCCTGGCCCGGGTGGGGTGCACGCAGCAGGCCCTGGGGGCGGGGCAGGCCTCCAAGGCCCACGCCCCAGGGCCCCGTGGCTGCGTGTGTGTTCAGAAAGCCCCCACCGCATGCCCCGGGGTGCCGCCAACACTTAGTCCTAGGTGTGGTTGCCCCAGGATCACCCTGACCACAGGCTGGCTGCCGCCTCACATCTGGAGGCGGAGGAAGCAGCAACAAAGCTTCCCCAGGCGTGAAGCCCCAGTTTAAGGCACTCTCCACCCGCCTCTCGGGTCTGAAGGCCCCAGTCCACTCCCAGGGGAGCGGGGGGCACCCACACAGCACGAGGGACCATGGCCACCCCACCAGCACAGGCAACGCCGGGGCCCTGCAGGCAGGGGCCCCGGGAGCAGCTGCAGGTGGGCTGTCCGAGGGCTCCCAAACCCCTGGGGCAAAGCAGGTGGGTGGAGGCTGCTGGCCACCCCGTCTCACGGAGGGCGACGCCGAGGGCGGCCCATGTAGGGAGGAGGGCGGACGGCCCCAGAGCCCACGGGCTTCGGGGAGCTGGCCAGCGGAGGCCCCACAGCTACAGGCTGAGGCGAGGCCAGGCATGCTGGGCACCCTGCTGGCCGGCTGGCCTCCTGGATGGGCCCCGGGGCACGGCCCGCCCGGCTTTGCGAGGCCTCCAAGGTGGGGGCAGCCCTTGGGCCCATATTCATTTCAGCTCTGTTTTAAAGGCGAGTTAAAATAAACACCAGGAATATTTATAAGGCAAATAAATCTGGTAGAAATAGCCCCTCGGACTGTGAGTGGAGGCCCCCAGGCCGGCCAGAGCTGATAAAATACAGAAATGCTACTGTCGGCCCTCTGGCTTATTTTGACTGCGTGCAGGAATGTAACAAGTAAACAGTGCCTCCCGTATCACACTGTTACGACTTGCATTCACAGCTCGGCACAAAAGCTGCGTTTCACAGAAGCATCGTTCGGGGATGTATCTCCAGCTTAATTTTTTTTAAAAACCATTTCCTCACATAAATCATGCTCAGAACAGAATGGGTGACTGATACATTGCAAACACTTTTTTCCTTAAACAATAACATACCTAGATTCCTTCTAAACGAAAGAGCTAAAAAAAAAAAAAAAGTCTTTTAAATGTTTTTTTTTTTTTTCCTCCTGAAAAAAATAAACACTTTGCTGACCCTGATATCTGGGGCTGTCTTCCTTGGCCACTCACACCGCAGACCCAACACGTGGTCAGCAGGGCGGCCACGCGGGGCCCTGCGCCCGGATCTTTCCGTGCCCCGGCCCAGGCGAGCCGCAGGCAGTGAGGGCCACCAGACAGGGGCCCCTCTTGGTGGCTGGACTTGGCGTTCAGAAGGCACCGCGGGAATAACAAAGAAAAGAAAACGAACACAGGGGAGCAGAGTCGATGAAAGATCAAGAATCAGAGAGCGCTGGCGCTGGGCAGACGCGACTGAGCCACAGCAGTGGCCTCGGCCAGGACACAGGCCCCACGCGCAAGCCAGCATCCAGGTGGCTGCGCTGTGAAGGCCACCGGCACCACAGTCTCCATGGCCCCCCGTGGACCTGTGTCACCCCCAGAAACCAAGGCCCAAGACAACGACGCGGGTCCAAAGCCTGGAGGATGGGATGCCGAACAGGGCCAGAGCAGGACGGGGCCCCATTCGGAGGAGTTTCCAGGCCAACCACAAGCGCTCGTGGTGGGTGCCTGGGGCCCCATCTTCACGCAGAGAAGCTGCAGACGCCCACAAGGCCCTGGGACCCACAGGAAATCCAGGGCTTTTGTCAAAAACCATCTTGCTGGGTGGGGGGGGGGAGGCTCTCCTGAACATGCAATAAATCTAACAGCAATTAAGCGTAAAAGAGCCTAAGCCACACTTAAAAACCCAAAACACTGGTACGTTACTGGAGTTAAAAGACAGGACAAGCCGAAAATATCTGCAATTGTAAACAACATGAGATTTCAGCTCTGACAGCAGGCCTGTGGGCAGGGCAGCCCCGCTCACAGCCACACGCTCACAGCCAGACACACACGCTCACAGCCACACGCGCTCACAGCCACACATGCTCACAGCCACACGCGCTCACAGCCACACGCGCTCACAGCCAGACACACACGCTCACAGCCACTCACGCTCACAGCCACACACGCTCACAGCCACACACGCTCACAGCCACACATGCTCACAGCCACACGCGCTCACAGCCACACGCGCTCACAGCCAGACACACACGCTCACAGCCACTCACGCTCACAGCCACACACGCTCACAGCCACACACGCTCACAGCCACACATGCTCACAGCCACACGCGCTCACAGCCACACGCGCTCACAGCCAGACACACACGCTCACAGCCACTCACGCTCACAGCCACACACGCTCACAGCCACACACGCTCACAGCCACACATGCTCACAGCCACACGCGCTCACAGCCACACGCGCTCACAGCCAGACACACACGCTCACAGCCACTCACGCTCACAGCCACACACGCTCACAGCCACACACGCTCACAGCCACACATGCTCACAGCCACACGCGCTCACAGCCACACGCGCTCACAGCCAGACACACACGCTCACAGCCACTCACGCTCACAGCCACACACGCTCACAGCCACACACGCTCACAGCCACACATGCTCACAGCCACACGCGCTCACAGCCACACGCGCTCACAGCCAGACACACACGCTCACAGCCACTCACGCTCACAGCCACACACGCTCACAGCCACACACGCTCACAGCCACACATGCTCACAGCCACACGCGCTCACAGCCACACATGCTCACAGCCACACGCGCTCACAGCCAGACACACACGCTCACAGCCACTCACGCTCACAGCCACTGACAGACACGCGCTCACAGCCACTCAGACACACACACTCACAGCCACATGCGCTCACAGCCACTCAGACACACACGCTCACAGCCAACGCGCTCACAGCCACTCAAACACGCTCACAGCCACACACTCATACACACTCACAGCCACACACGCTCACAGCCACTCAGACACACACGCTCACAGCCACACACTCATAGCCACTCACAGCCACACACGCTCATGGCCACTCAGACATACACGTTCACAGCCACTCAGGCTCACAGCCACACACTCATAGCCACTCACAGACACATGTGCTCACAGCCACTCAGACACACACGTTCACAGCCACTCACGCTCACAGCCACTCACGCTCACAGCCACACGCGCTCACAGCCACTCACACACGTTCACAGCCACTCACAGACACGCACTCACAACCACTCAGACACACACGCTCACAGCCACACGCACTCACAACCACACATGCTCACAGCCCCTCAGACACACACGTTCACAGCCACTCACGCTCACAGCCACACACTCATAGCCACTCACAGACATGCACTCACAACCACTCAGACACACACGCTCACAGCCACATGCGCTCACAACCACACATGCTCACAGCCCCTTAGACACACACGTTCACAGCCACTCACACTCACAGCCACACACTCATAGCCACTCACAGACACACACTCACAGCCACTCAGACACACACGCTCACAGCCACACGCGCTCACAACCACACATGCTCACAGCCCCTCAGACACACAGGTTCACAACCACTCACGCTCACAGTCACACACTCATAGCCACTCACAGACACACAGGCTCACAGCCGCTTACAGACACACACGCTCATAGCCACTCACAGATACACATGGTCACAGCCACATGCTCACAGACACACATCTTCACAGCCACACACACTCATAGACACACATACTTAGACACACACACTCACTGCCACACACATAATCAGACACACATGCTCACAGCCACACACATGCTTACAGACACACATCTTCATAGCCACACACGCTCATAGCCACACACAGACAGACACACAGCCACACATGCTTTCAGCCACACACGCTTACACACACACGCTCATAGCCACACATGCTCACAGCCACACACACACATACACAAACTCACACAGATGCTCACTGACACACACGCTCACAGCCATACAGAGATACACACGCTCACTGATACACGTTCAATCACACATGCTCACAGACACACACACGTGTTCACACACATGCTCACATTCACACACATACACTTGCACACTTCAGACACACAAGCTCACACTCACACAACACACTCAGATATACTCTCACAGGCACCCTCAAACACACAGGCTCACAGACACACACACTCACACACATGCTTACACAGATCCACAGTTTCACTGACACACACACACAGAGCCACACACATTCACACTCACAGCCACACATTCAAAACCCACACTTAGACACCCACACTCGTTTTAAACAGCTAGTAAACACCAAAGATGCCATCACAGCAAATGCAGAAGCCAGACCCCAGCTAGCCCACCAGTCAGGGGCCAGAGAGTCAGCCAGACACTGCGAGGGAGACAGGTAATGACCCCAGCTAGGCCCCCAGTCAGGGACAAGAGAGTTAGCCAGACACTACGGAGGAGACAGATAATGTGGTGAATGTGACATAAAATCACACCCTACTTCCAGGTGGATGCGCCGGCACAGCCGGAGCCTGTGGAGGTGCAGCAGCGCGACCCGGGCTGCAGATGGGAGGGGCCGAGGGCCCCCACCTGGCGGGGGAGGCCCGGTCCCTTCGGCCCATGAGACAGCGCCCCCCTGGGACCGTGATGCTTGACTGGACACAGCTCCGGCCGTGCACACGGCGCGGGAGAAGCCAGAGATGGTTAGGACGCGCAGGTCGGGCTTCTCTGCAGCCAGTCTGACCAGGGAGGAGAAAGGGGGCTGGGGGGTCTCAGGAGCCCCTCGTGAGGGGCTGCACCTGGGCCTGAAAGGATGCCTCGTGAGGCCAGGNGCGGGAGAAGCCAGAGATGGTTAGGACCCGCAGGTCGGGCTTCTCTGCAGCCAGTCTGACCAGGGAGGAGAAAGGGGGCTGGGGGGTCTCAGGAGCCCCTCGTGAGGGGCTGCACCTGGGCCTGAAAGGATGCCTCGTGAGGCCAGGACGGTGAGGACATGCAGAGCACACAGCCCGGCACGCACGCATGCTCACGTGCTTACACACAGGCACACACACGCTCACACACAGGCACACACACACGTGCTCACACACATGCTTGCATGCAGGCACACACCCACACGCAGACCCTGCCCCCGCAGGCCTCAGGCAGCAGGCCTCCCCAGCCCCGCTCTGTGCCAGCCGAGCCTCTGCCGCCCTCTGGTGGCCCGTCTGGTCCTTGCGCACACAGGTCCCCGAGACACCGGGCAGCAGTGCCAGGAGCTGGACCCCAGGCTGGGAGTGAGCTGGGCCCCTGGGCCCTGCTGATCTCAGGGGAGCCCAGGACACTAGGGGGGCAGGTGAAAGCGGGACATGTGATCAGGGCTGGAGAGGGGCCGGGCTCCCGCCGGGGGCCCGCGGGAACCCTGATGAACGCCAGGCCTGCGGACAACAGCCACGCCCCGTGACATGGCCCTGGGTGGCGCGGACAGCTTTCCGCCTTCCCTCAGTGGGAAGGAACACAGGCTACCCAGCCGCCCTGTGCACAGGGGAGCGGGCCCTGGATGCCCCTCAGGCCTTACGTTTTTCCAGGTGATTCCTTCAGCCAGAAGAGGTCATCACTCGTGATCCCGTATTCCAAGGCACCTTCGATCTGTCCAGGAGAAGGGTCGATGTGAGGCGGCGTCTCTGGCNTTGGTGATGGACAGGGAGGCCTGGCGTGCTGCGATTCATGGGGTCGCAGAGAGTCGGACATGACTGAGCTACTGGACTGAACTGATCTGAGGACCATAGCCTGGGAGACAGCATTTCAGGTCGCTCGGGAAGGCGCTCGAAAGAGGAAGGGGAAAGGTCAGTGTACATGTGATTTGACGAAGGGGAGCGCTTGCAGTCAAGTCTGCAGAAGGTTGCTGGTGCAAGGAGCAGCTGTTGGCAGGAAGGAATCTAGTGCTTTTCTAGATGCGAGAAGGTGCAAGCACTGGGCTCATAAAATCAGCTCCTGAGAATAACTGACTCTCTGAAGACCTGTCCTGCCGGTTTTCCCCGAGCACGGAGGGCCTCGTTTTCCTGAACTCTTTCAGGGCGTGCTGGCGGTCAGCAGCTGCAGGGGCACGTGACTTAACCCTTGTGGAAGGCAGATGGCGAGTTTGTAATTGACAAGGATTTGTCTCCCTCTTTTTTTTTTACCGTTTATTTGTTGGCTGTGCTGGGTCTTCACTGTTGCGGGGGCTTCTCTCGTTGCAGCGAGCGGGGGCCTCTCATTGCAGCGTGCGGGCTCTAGGGCGCACGGGCTTGGTTGCTCCACGAGACATGGGATCTTCCCGGGTCAGGGGTCACACCCGTGTCTCCTGCATTGGCAGGCAGATTCTCCACGCTCAGCCACAGGGGAAACCTATCTCCCTTTATTATTTTGCTTGAGGACAAAAATGACTCTCCTCCCTCAACAAAAACGTATTCCACATCCTCTGCATGCTTTTCGCGTCAGAACATATCTTCGCTTTCCTGCCTTGTGGACGAAGCTGTTTTCCTTTGCTCGGACTAGCAGAAGTTTTATGCTCACGTGTTGATTGAAGTTTGTAACCGTTAGCAGCCTTTGTCCTATCCCAGCATTCTGTAGCAGGTGAGCAAATTTTGTGAAGATAGGCTCGCATAATCAGTAAGGTTGGAGGAGGAAATGGCAGCCCGCTCCAGTGTTCTTGTCTAGAGTCCCATGGACAGAGGAGCCTGGCGGGCTACAGTCCACGGGATCGCACAGAATCGAACACGATGGAGCGACCAACACTCTCACCTTCAAATGTCTTTAGCTTCTTTGTTATCTAAACATCAGAAGCTAAAGTATAGAAACTTAAACTCACGCCTTCTTAATCGTGAGTGTTTCAGCACTTTATCTTATGTAGAAATTATACAGATATTTGGTGACAGGGAAATTTAAATGGAGGTTGTCTTGTTCAGGCTTCAGGAGTAGAGGAGCAGGCCTCTGACCGACCTCTGACCCTGCCCGGATCACAAGCACATCAGTCCTACCGGCAAGTCAGGGGGCACTTAGATAAGAAAGGGGACTGGGTCTTGGAACTTCTTAGGCGCCTGTGGACCCAGCCGGCCCCGAGGCCTAAGGAATCTCATGACTCACGAGGCGAGGCAAACAGCATTGTGAAACAGACCACAACTGCCCTTTTTTGTGTGCACAAACCGATGGTGCTGTCGGTCTGCTGCCTGGGATTATGAGTGGGAGCCCCAGTGCTGCTGTCTGGAGTCTCGCCTGTGCAGTGGGCACACCGCCCAGGAGCCTTCCCCTCTGAGACCCCGACGGCCGTGGTGCGGGACTTGCCCGCGCTGCCCGAGCCTGGGGGCAGGCGCTGGCCCAGTCACTTCTCTTCTGCTTCTTTCCTCCTCACGACTGTATTGAGGAATTTTTAAAAATTGTCTTATTTATTTACCTTTGGCTGAGCTGGGGCTTCTCCGGTGCCGGCGAGCAGGCGCTGCTCTCTGGCTGGGGAGCGTAGGTTGCTCACTGCAGTGCTCCTCCCGTTGTGGAGCGTGGCTCTGGGACGCACGGGCTTCAGCAGCCGCACACGCAGGATCAGCTGCTCCACGGCACCGGAGTCTTCCCGCCAAGGGATCGACCCTGTGTCCCCTGCATTTGCGGGCAGGTTCTTCACCACTGGGCGTGGGGCAGCCCCTGGATATTGAGATTAACCACTGGGCATGAGGCAGCCCCTGGATATTGAGATTAAGTTGGATAATCTTGTTAGAAAGTGAAATTGTTTGTTTGTGTGTAACGAGTGCTTTCTCTTGTTGAAAATACCTCACACCTAAAATGAAAGGAAAACTTTTGGCAAAACAACGGGATATCTATTGTTTAACTTAACTTGGTAGAACTCTTAAGGTTTCAAATTACCAAAAAGATTTTGGAAACGGTTTTGAGTCAGACTGAAACACAATCATTATGGAAAGAAAGTGTGTCTGAATAGTGACTGGAGGGTTTCCTTGGTGGTCGGTCCAGTGGCTAAGACTCTGCCCTGGTCTGGGAGCTGGATCCCAAACACTGCACCTAAGACCTGGTGCAGCCAGATACATAAATGAATATTAAAAAAGAGAGAGAATAGTGACTGGATTTGATTAGAATCAAGTTTATAGTCTTAAATGTCCAATCAGTACGATACTAGCTTATTTAACTAGTCAAGCAAGGAGATTTCAGATTTCAGTGTATGTCATGCTGACAGCTCTAAAGATACACCTATTTTATGAGATGAACACTTACTAAGCTGGTTTTATTTAGCAAAGATTTACCCAAGTACACGAACTAGAAAAACAGTTGAGTTGGTGCTTGTATCTTGGGGAGTTTTAGGAAGGTTTACTTTACGTAAATGCCTGTTCCTCTGGAAGCCAGTCAGGATAGAGTCCCTGGAAGGCACTGCAAAACTTGATCTGGTCACACCATCTGGAGGTGAGGAAGGAGCGCATGTATATAAACAAAACACAATCGTACATAAAAATTTATGCATAGCTATGCATCAGTCATAAACAATTATATAAAACCCACTAGTTTATGTAAGAGTTGGACCGCGTCTTTGCTCCGTTTGGCATCTTAATCCAAATTGTGTTGTAGCAAGTGGGGCAGGTTGACACCCATGCGCTGTGACGCCTGAAGGCCCCTCTGGACCCTGATGTATCATCTCAGGGAGGCATAGACTAAATGCTTCCAATTCACTGTTCTTTTTCCTTTTCAGCATCAGCTGGTTGCTCCTGGGGGATCCCTGAGTCCCCGGAGAGGCTCCAGGGGGCCCAAGGTTTCAGGGACTGGTGGAATTGAGGGGCTGGGGAGAAGTGCCAAGGAGGCAGGGACTGGGGGAGGAGGGCGTGGTGGGCAGGCAGCCCCCGGAGTCCCTGAGGGCCACTTGCTCATGCTGACCCCACGTGCTCTTGTGCTGACCTGGAGGAAGTGAAGTGGGCAGGCCAGCCGGGTGGCTCCTGCCGCGGGGCTGCAGGGACCCCCACAAGCCTAGGAGCGGCAGAGCTGTCCTCCCTGTGGTCTGCGGGTCGGGAGCCAGAATCACAGTGGACAGGAGACGAGGCCACAGCCCCCGGGCCTCTGTGTCCCACCCAAGAGCACAGGCCCCCAGCCCAGGCACATCCTTAGTTCGGGCAGCCGCCGGGTTCCCCCTTCCTGAGGACAACCCCTCTTGCCCCCCACGCCCCACCCCTGCGTTCTCAGGCCTGCCTTTCTTGGGGAGGCGGGGCGGCCTGTGTGACTCCTAGCGAGGACCCACCTGCCCCTGACACGTCGCCCTAGCACCTAGGGACTGAAGAGCCTGTGGGCTGTCTGCAGCCCCAGCCTGGGCTTGAGGGGGCCAGGGCCCTGGATGGCATCTCCATCAGCCCCTTGGTGGGTAATCAGGAGGGTAGGTGGCGATCCCAGGTGATGGAGAGTCTGGCTTGGGGTTGCAAGGAGACCACTTAAGAATGGGCTTATATTAAGGAAGCTTTGGGAATGGGCTGTTGCTGCTGTTGTGAGAGAGGGCCCCCCCAGGTTTGTGCTCCATCTCTAGGGCTCGGGGAACACACACCGGGCCTGGGGAGGAAGCACGGGACTGACGGCCTTCCCCTCCTCCCAGAGGGGGTGAGTGTGCGCCTCCGAGTGGGGTGGGGCGGGCCCCCAGGTGCCCAGGCTCAAGGGGCAGGTGCCGGCCCAGCAGGCACGCAGATGGGGAGCTGGGCTGGTTTTTCTGGATCCTGCTTCCCAGTGGGGGGACCGTTTTTCTTGTGGGGACAGAGAGGACCAGAAACAGGGTTGCTTGTTTTCTTGGTTTTCCACCGTTTCTGATGATGTGAGACGTGCATGAGTTGCAGTTTGCCACTCTAAGCACATGCACGCGTACAGTTGGTGGCATCGAGCGTCCACGTGGCTGTGTAGCTGTGCCATGGTCTTCAGAACTCCCACGCCGCCCCAGGCAGAAGCTCTGCCCCTTCCAGCAGTGACTCCCCGCGGCCCCCAGCCCCTAGCAGCCTCTGTTCTCCATCGTGTCTCTGTGAGACTGCCCCTCAGGCCCGTTTCATCAGGGTATGATCATTCAGAATCGATCCTCACGTGTCCGGCTCATCCCACGAGTGTGACGTCCCTCCAGTCCCTCCGTGAAGTCACCAGTGTCCGCACGTCCCTCCCAGTGGGACGGGGTCGAGGCTGCAGGCATCTTAGTGTGACTGAGGGGTACCCCAGTGTGCGGAGAGGCCACGCTGCCTCTGGCCCTGGCCCGTGTCCCCTCGAGGCCACTGTGCCTCACAGTGTCCTGAACGTGGGTGGACAAATACGGGTTCAAGGCGCTGCTCTCGGGCGTCCCGCGTCCGTTCCCAGAAGTGGGATTGCTGGGTCATACGGGCACTCTGTGCTTATCTTTTGAGCAACCGCCAACTGTTTTCCACAGCAGCTGCTCCGTCTTGGGTTCCCGCCAGCCGCGCTTGAGTCTCCCATCTCTCCGTGGCCACGCCAGCGTGGGCGGGGCATCCCGGCGGGTGTGAGGTGGTGCTTGACGGCCAGCGCGGGGCGGGGCATCCCAGCGGGTGTGAGTGGTGCTTTGCGGCTTCGGCCGGACCTCCAGGTGACATGCTCCCTGGTCACTGGCGTGTCTTCTTTCGGGAACTGTCTTCATGTTCTCTGTCTCGTTCCTAACTGGTTCGTTTCTGAGTTATGGGCATTCTTATGTATACTTAGGATGCTAAACCCTCATCAGATAGGTGGTTTGCAAATATTTTCTCCGCCCCCTGGGTCACCCTTTGCTGCACAGAGCTTTTGTGTTGGTGAAATTCTATTTTCCTTCTGTTGCTTGTGCTTTTGGTGTCGTATTTAAGAAGTAGAAGTGAGGCCGCTCAGTCGTGTCCGGCTCTTTGTGACCGCATGGACTGTAGCCTATCAGGATCCTCAGTCCACGGGATTTTCCAGGCAAGAGTACTGGAGGGGGTTGCCATTTCCTTCTCCAGGGGATCTTCCCAACCCGGGTCTCCTGCATTGTAGGCAGACGCTTTACCGTCTGAGCTACCAGGGAAGCCAAGAATCCATAGCCAAATTCAAGGTCATGAAGAGTTACTCCTATGTTTTCTTCTATGAGTTTTATGGTTTTATTTCTTAAAATTAGGTTCTGGACGCGAGTGGAACACATAGAAGCAGGGGGATGCGTGTGGGACACACAGAGCAGGGGGTCTGCGGGTGCCGCTCAGCCACCAGCCCTCTCCTCCGGCCAGTGGCTCCTTTGTCCTCCTCTTAGGGGAGCGGGGCCCTCACCATCCCGGGGCCTGGAGCATGCAGGGCGGTGGGAGCCTCAGGTCACTGCCAGGGGAACTGAGCAGCCTCACCGTGGCCTTTCCGAAGGGCAGAGCTGTGGGCGCTCCGGCTCTGGGACTCCCAGCACGAGGGGCCCCCCGGCTTGTCTCCCCGAGGAGGGATCCGCCCGGCCCTTACCTGGAGGGCTTCCTCCCAGCACGTCTGCCTGGTTCTGTCAGCGGCTCTGTTCTTTGTCCCTGGCACCGCGTGAGGCTCCCTGCAGACCTGGGCCGTCAGGTGGCTGAGTCCTCACCCAATTTTTATACAGTTCAGGCATTGTGGGAATTACAAGTTATCCTTCACAACTCCAGGTCCACCAAGGACTTTGGCATTTAAGTGGAATTTTTTAATATATATTTATGTGTAATATTGATTAGTTTTTTCATCAACCCAGAGAATCCATCAAAGTGGCCCAGGCTCTCTCCACTGCTGCTGAACACAGTCGTGATAAAGTCACACGGGTGTGTGGTTGGGGGACCTAAGCTGGCAGAACGGAGCCAGTGGGCAGTGCCAGCCACTTCAGGCCACGTGCCCCCAGTGCATTCTGTCACCTGTCCAGGACGTGCAGTCGGCCCCACTCCACTGCACCCCCAGATTCCCCCCACCTGCCTCCTGCCCCGTGGGGCACCTGCTGGCCTGGCAGGCAGTACCGTAGGGACCAGGGAGACCGTCCGTGGTGTCCACCGTCCGTGGTGTCCACCGTCCGTGGTGTCCAGGGCTGGGGGGACATTCCAGGCAACGTCTTGCTGCCTGTCTGCTCTCCCCAGAGGGCAGGGCCGGCCTGCGGCAGGCCCCCATGCCAGGACTCTGGTCCCTCCCACGCTTTGGTTCCTGATTAACTGTCTATAGAAAGGAGAACGCCACACAAGCTCTGTCTGCTTTGCAGCGGAGCTCGGAGGAGGGGCATGCGCGTGGCTGTCAGGGAGGTGGGCCGGGTGGGGCCCTGACCAGGTTCCCCGGCTCACTGCGCCTGGTGTCAACAGGCCCTGCATGCAAGACCACTGGGAAGCTTGGGTGTGCACGCTCCCCTGTTCCTCCCTGCCCTGCCTGCCGAGACCCTCATTGTGGCCCAGGCTGCTGGAGTCCTGAGCTGTCCAGGGAGGGGCGGTCACCCCTCCAAGACCCTCAGCCTGCCTGCTCTCCCACGTGCCTTTCCCAGCAGGCGCTTCTGGAGGAGCCGATCCTGTGTGGCCCCTCCCTGTGTGTGACCCACGAGTGACCACCGCCCTGCTGGAAGCTTCCCACGCTTTCCCACTTTAAGGCCTCTGCCCTGTGCCGGCTCAGCCTGGCTGTGTCTCAGGGGCCCCGGCCCCTCCTCTGACCCGCCCAAAGGGTCGCCTGCCAGGGGGAGGGCCGACCCCGTGCTCACTGCGGTGCAGGCGGGCGGCAGGGTAGGCGACCTCCTCATGGGACAGGCTGCCCCTGTGTGGAACGGCCGGCTTGGGGCTGCCTGTGTCCGTCCCCGGAAGCTCACGGGCACACGAGCTCCCGGGTGTCCCCAGTGTGTGCCCCAGGGGGCTCTGAGTGCAGTTGGCCGCCCCTGTGGGGATTGTCCAGCCTCGGGCCTGACGTGCCCCGGGCTGCCAGAGACCCCGTCTTCTCCACCCAGGGCAGAGTCCCTGAGGACGTGGTTTGCAGGTGGCCCCGGCCGTCTCACCTGGGTCTGGCCACCGGGCACGGGGCTGGCCTCTCGAACCTCCTGGGTGGGTCAGCCAGGCGGGCAGGTCACTAGCATCGTGGT
>SJYV01033202.1:3601-21094 GCA_006410875.1 Neotragus pygmaeus
CTGGAAAAACCATAGCCTTGATTAGAAGCACCTTTGTTGGCAAAGTAATGTCTCTGCTTTTGAATATGCTATCTAGGTTGGTCATAACTTTTCTTCCAACATGTTTAACTCACTTGTATTTATTATTTGTCCCTCCGCATGAGAAAGTAAGCTATTAGAGGAGGGTTGGGATTTTTTTTTTGTATCCTTAAAACCTAGGATAGCCCTTGGTACTATCAATAATAAATATGTGCTGTAAATAATGAAATAAGCTGTGTTTACAAGTGATGGAAAGGACACAGGTTCAGGAGACAAAGCATTTATCTAATGTCAGCTCTGTGGATATGCAATAGTTATATAGAGATTTCTCCCCACCTCACTATCCCAAAGGAGAGTGCTCCTTTTAAAACTCCCTTAAGCTTAAGGGGCAGTAAAGACGAGGAACAATTACCTTAAGACTCATCTTGCCAACCAATGCTTAAGAGGGACAAAGCACAGAGGCTCCCGCGGTACAAAGCTACATGGCCGGTTGCTGAGCAGCTGAGTGTTGTTCTAGGCAGGGGGCCTGGTGGCGCAGTTCTTAGGGCCGAGGCTGCAAGATGCCTCCCACGGCTGGCTGCGAAACGCGTGTGGACTGCAATTTTTGAGTTTCACCTCTTTTCTTAAAACCGAAACTCCTCTTTAGATTCTTTTGGGGTTAGTGAAAACAGATACTAATGTAGGCCATTCATAAACGTGAAATGGCTTAAAGAGAACTTTCAAGAAGCTGGGGATACCTGTTTTAGGTCTCTGTTTTTCCTATCTGTATAATGGGTGGGAAGAGAGGTATGTGCATTACGGATCCCTGATCTCTCTGCTAGCATGAAAGTCAGGTATAAACAGAAAAGTATTTTTAAACACTACAACTCAATCACACTCTGAAGCTTTTTTTTAGAAAACATTCCTTCTTCATGTTGGTATTTTCTTAAGTTTTCTGAAATTTTTTTTTTAAAGAGATGGTTCTGAGTTTTGGTAGGAGAGAGGAAACCCTTTCTCAGAGTCAGGGGCCATAGGTCTTGGTACTAGGTCTGCCTCAAAATTGCTATCTGACGTTTGAATGATTCACTTAACCTCTCTGGAGATGGATTTCTCTTCTGTAAAATGGAGACTCACAATTAGAAAGGTTGCACTCAAGACCAAGGGAATATTTGCAAAACAGGAAGCTTTGTCAGCTGTAAAACTGTTGTAATTACTGTTGCCATAGGTCTGAGGGTTATCTTAAATCAGGGCATCTCAAATGATCTGTGATGGATCAGCCACTTTTATTTTCTAATCTATTACGTTCTGATGTTTTTAAACAATACAAAGAGTCTTGGCTAGAAAAACGCAATGGAAAAAGAATTAAAAAAAAAATACAAGTCCCAATTTAAATTTGTTTTTAGAACTGAAAGAGAAAATATTTCTCAAACTGCTATAAATGTTTATAAACATTCCTAGTGTCTATGCATAGGTGATCATGGGCCATTGCTGGTGGCTATGTAGGTGGCCTTTAAGGAGTCTTCAGATTTATTATTGTGACCAATGAATGTGATCAGAGAAGTGTATTTTATATAATAATGTTTTCTGTTACTGGTTCAATGGTTGTTAGATTTTCCTTTATGCATATATATATTCAAGAGGCTAATTATTTCGATGATAAAATTCATTTTTAAAAAAGGTGAAACAAATTGAACAACAGAAAAAAGAGGAAAAACTGTATGGATGGGAAAACAAAACAAAGCAAAACGTGTAAAATCTCAAAAGAAAATTTGCTCCTTAGGGTTAGATTTTCATTCATGTGCACCGACAGTGCTGGATTCTGTCACTTGGGATTGGGGAATGTCCGTAAGCGCACATGTTTACCCTCTTCTCCTCAGCATCTTCTCCAGGCGTCTGTTACTCTTGTGCTTCCTTCCAGCCAAGGAGAAAGGTGATGACGAACCAGTGGGGAAAAGTGAGTGGAATTAGCTTTAGCAAACAAATGGAAATGCTTGCAGCCTCTCTACAGGGCTTGTTGGAGACACTCTGAGAAAGAGTCTGAATGACAAATCAGACGACTTGTCCACCTAATGACCTAGTGCCAAGCACCCAGCCCGAGGCTCACGTACACTTGAAACCGGAGACATGAATCGTGGTCGCGTCTTCACTGCAGACACGAGTGTGGCAGACACGGAGTGATTCTGCAAAACTGTGTCAGCCCTGTGACAGGTAAGGGAGACTTTTGGTGTGTTAAAGCATTCATGGTTTCGATGGCAGCTTAAGGAGGTAGTCTCCCGCCGCTCCTCTGCCTGTGCCCAGCCCCGGGGCAAGCAGAGTGGGAAATATGCTGGATTTTTTTTGGGGGGGCCTGGCTGTCCATTGGTGCTCTTTGATCCTTCTCCCTGGAATGTTCTCACCTTAACCAGGGGAATCCTTATTCATTCCTCAGATGTCATCTCTCTTCTAAGGCCTGGCTCCATTCCACCAGGCGGAGCAGGAGGGACCCGTCTCCACGATGCCTAGCAGCTCAACAAGCCTCGGCCTCCCATCCCTGTGGCCCCTGCTCTGCGTGTCTCCATCACACGCTTACCGTGCGAGCGGGGGCTGCTCGTGCATCTTTGAAGAGACTGCGAGCTTCTGTGGCAAGGATCGTTTCTTCCATTTTGTACTCCCTTCATAAACGTTCCTGAATGAAACATTTCATCATTCTTTCACTCACACTCCCTGTTCAGCAAGCTCATATACAAACTGGAGAACAGGTTTGATTTTCCGGGCATGAGCCACGTCACCCTTTCCCCCCATTTAAACAGTTTGGGGCACTTTTTCTCAAAGTGTTAGTTACAGACCATCTACAGCAGAACTGCCCGGCGTGCTTGTGGACCCCGAGTGCCCAGGTTCCACAGGCGGCCTATCGAGTACCAACCTCATGCTGCGCTGTTCTCAGTCATGTCTGACTCTTTGCGACTCCACGGACTGTAGCCCACCAGCTCCTCTGTTCATGGAATCTTCCAGGCAAGAATACTGGAGTGGGTTGCCATTTCCTCCTCCAGGGGATTTTCCTGACCCAGGGACTGAACCCGTGTCTCCTGCACTGGCCGGCAGGTTCTCTACCACTGCGCCACCTGGGAAGCCTATATCCAATCTTGGTTTAGCGTTGTCTTCACTTCCACTTCTGTGCCTCTCNAGGGACCCGTCTCCACGATGCCTAGCAGCTCAACAAGCCTCGGCCTCCCGTCCCTGTGGCCCCTGCTCTGCGTGTCTCCATCACACACTCACCGCGCGAGCGGGGGCTGCTCGTGCATCTTTGAAGAGACTGCAAGCTTCTGTGGCAAGGACAGTCTCTTCCATTTTGTATTCCCTTCATAAACGTTCCTGAATGAAACATTTCATCATTCTTTCACTCACACTCCCCGTTCAGCAAGCTCATATACAAACTGGAGACCAGGTTTGATTTTCCGGGCATGAGCCACGTCACCCTTTCCCCCCATTTAAACAGTTTGGGGCACTTTTTCTCAAAGCGTTAGTTACAGACCATCTACAGCAAAACTGCCCCGCGTGTTTGTGGACCCCGAGTGCCCAGGTTCCACAGGTGGCCTATCGAATACCACCCTCGTGCTGCGCTGTTCTCAGTCATGTCTGACTCTTTGCGACTCCACGGACGGTAGCCCACCAGCTCCTCTGTTCATGGACTCTTCCAGGCGAGAATACTGGAGTGGGTTGCCATTTCCTCCTCCAGGGGATTTTCCTGACCCAGGGACTGAACCCGTGTCTCCTGCACTGGCCGGCAGGTTCTCTACCACTGCGCCACCTGGGAAGCCTATATCCAATCTTGGTTTAGCGTTGTCTTCACTTCCACTTCTGTGCCTCTCACCTTCTTCAGTGAGAGAGTGAAAAGACAAATGATTGCATCGTCGATGAGCTCTTTAGGGGTTCTTGCGCACCCGAAACTTTGACGGGCACCCTTTTCTTGGGGATATTGTTAATAAGCATTGACCCATTGTCCCTGGTAGCACGGACCTTGCTCAGAGGACCGCTGCCTGTGTCTGTGGCCTCTGTGCATAGCGATGGAGCCAGGGCCTGATGCTAAACTCACAGCATCAACCAGGCAGCCTGATGGCCCGTGCCTGGAACCCACGGCCAGAAAGGTCCATTCTGGTTCACCTATAAGGCTTCCCTTGTGGCTTAGCTGGTAAAGAATCCGCCTTCCCCAGCCTTAATCAGTGACGTCGGAGTGAAAAGGAACGTGCATTCTTAGGAGACTGGTTACGAAAGTTTCTCACTTATGCCTATGAGGAAAAGGGAGAAAGATTTCTAGGCTTGGTGCAATTTTCTTCTTTTTCTTTTCTTCCCCTCTCCTAGCTTTTTGTCGCCACAGTGGGATAAGTGGATATAAATGAAAAATCTACACACACACACAAATCTTTAGAAGCTTTGAGCATAATAAATGTTAAATCTTTGGGATAAGGAAAATAGAGTCCTTCTATAATGCTCTGCAAAATGTATTACAGGGATGCAAAAAGGAAAATAGAAAATTCACATTAAAGTCACTTACTCCATCTAGCAAATTTGAATCAGAGAGAAAAATCAGACAGTCAAAAATATCTATATTCCAAGGGTTAGTGATGTGTCTGACAGCAGGATGTGAAAAAGTGAATATTTTAATTGTTTACTTCATAAGAGATGTAGAAAATTTGTGAAATATTATTTAATGTGTTTTCTTGGACTTTAAAACAGAAAAGGGACCAGTTCTGAATAACAGTCCCTACAACAACACAGAGTCACTCAGAAAATGTGAAAGAATCGCTCATGGCACAGATACTTAGAATAATTTAAAGCAGAGACTCATAAATGATGGGAAAATCAAAAAAAGTTCCAATGTACATAAAAAACAATTGGAAGGAATTTTCTCAAATACATTTTATGACCAAGAAAATCATGCTTACAAAAGCCAAGCCAACTAAACAACAGAGTAATTTAAGAAAACACAAAATGTAATTTAAAAATTCGAATAGAACCAAACAGCATTATGCTATTATTCATTTCAGAGTTATAGATGAATGTCTAGGAATGCAGTGAAAAGAAGGGTTGAAAATTCAAGATAGGAGAACCGTTGTTCCATTCATTAAATCAGAATCAGACTATTAACTCAGCATCTACCCTGCTCGAGACAGTGTTCAAGGCACTGGATGTAGCAGGGAGAAGGCAGGGAAAACAGAAACAAAACTTCACCATTATAAGGCTATGGGCTAATGGGGGCAGACAACAGCACAAAAACAACAAAATACTTCGAATAACAAAAATGCTGTGAAGAAAATAATACCAACAACAGAAACAGAACTACAGACAAAGAGAAACCACAGCGGGGTGGGCCCGCTCACTGGAGGCTCGGGTGAGGCCTGGAGAGGCAGCGGCAGCCCGCTCCAGCGTCCTCGCCTGGAGAGGCCCAGGGACAGGGCAGCCTGGGGGGCTGCCGTCTCTGGGGTCGCACAGAGTCGGACACGACTGAAGCGACTCAGCTTAGAGGGATCGGATAAAGCTGCCCGAAGGGGTCGACCTCAGTGCAGAGGTCTGAATGACCTGAAGGTGTGACCCGCACAGTCATCTGGAGAGAAGACGGGCAAAGGGAAACTCAAGTGTTAGGGTCAAGAGATAGGAGTGAGGAAGGGGTATTCGATTTGTTTATTTATAATTAAATCTATTTATTTTAGTTGAAGAATAATTGCTTTACAATATTGTCTTGGTTTCTGCCAAACATCAGCATGAGTCAGCCACAGGGCTACCTACGTCCCCTCCGCCCTGAACCTCCCCCTCCTCCCTTCCCATCCTGCCCCTCTAGGTTGTTACAGAGCCCGGGTATGAGTTCCCGGAGTCAGACAGCAAGTCTCACTGGCTTTCTGTTTCCCGTATGGCAATGCATGTTTCCGGGTTACTCTCTCCATACAGCCCATCCTCTCCTCCCTCCCCATCCTGGTGCCAGTAAGTTTGTTCTCTATGCCCGTGTGTCCATTGCTGCCCTGAAAATAGGCTCATCAGCACCATCTTTCTAGATTCCATATATATGATGTTGGTTTTTCTGACTTACTTCACTCTGTACAATAAGCTCTAGGTTCACCCGCCTTGTTAGAACTGACTCAGATGCACTCCTTTTTTATGGCTGAAATATTGCATTGTATATATGTACCACTGCTTCTTCATCCATTCATCTGCTGATGGACATCTAGCTTTCTTCCATGTTCTAACTACTGTAACTAGTGCTGCGATGAACACTGGGGAACATGTGTTTTGTTTTTCAATTTTGGTTTCCTCAGGGTATATGCCTAGTAACGGGATTGCTGGGTCATATGGTGGTTTTATTCCTAGCTTTTTAAGGAATCTCCATATCATCTTCCATAGTGGCTGTATCAGTTTACATTCCCACCAGCAGTGCAAGAGGATTCCCTTTTCTCACACCCTCTCTAGCATTTATTGTTTGTAGATTTTTTTGTTGATGGCCATTCTGACTGGTGTGAGATATATCTCATTGTAGTTTTGATTTGCATTTCTCTAATAATGAGTGGTGTTGGACATTTTTTCATGTGTTTATTAGCCATCTGTATGCGAAGAACGAGGTGTTTTAGGAACAGAGGCTAGGATGGTTGGAGCATGCAGACTGGAGTGAAGAGATTAGGAAATGAAGAAAAAAGTGTCCTGAAACACCCGATTCTCTTGTATTGCAGTAGCCTTGTGAAACTGTCCTAAACAAGATGATAACTCCTGGTGGGGGTTCTGGAAAAATGACTCTTTTCCTCATTAAAAGTGACTGACTCCGTTGGCATGCAGTACTTTCATTCTCTGCGGTTTCTCTTCCTTCTTGCTTGGAATACAGACATGATGCCTGGAGGTGGAGCAGCCATTTTGTAACAATGAGGACAAAGTCGCCTGTTAAGGACGGTGGAGGGAGAAGCCAGATGACAGAGCAGCTTCCTTAAGGACTATGTTGAGCCACTCTATCGGCCCTGCACTGCCAACACCTAGACATTTTGTTACATCAGAAAAATAAACACACCTCTTACTTAGCTAAGGGTAAAGTGCTTATTGCAGCTCTCGCCGGTTTAAGTGTCACAGGGTTTCAGTCATTGCACCTGGGATTCTAACTCATGTAGCTAAAAGTGTAAGTGGTCAGAGCCAGAACATGTTGGGTTTATTTGCCACAGTAAATATCTTTGCATTTTATAGTCATTGCACCAGGAAGCCTCTAGAAGGTTTTAAGAAAAAGAGTGATATAATCTAGGAAGCATTACCACGAAAAACCTAGTGGAGGTGATGGAATTCCAGTTGAGCTGTTTCAAATCCTGAAACATGATGCTGTGAAAGTGCTGCACTCAATATGCCAGCAAATTTGGAAAACTCAGCAGTGTCCACAGGACTGGAAAAGGTCAGTTTTCATTCCAATCCCAAAGAAAGGCAATGCCAAAGAATGCTCAAACCTCCACACAATTGCACACATCTCACATGCTAGTAAAGTAGTGCTCAAAATTCTCCAAGTCAGGCTTCAGCAATATGTGAACCATGACCTTCCAGATGTTCAAGCTGATTTTAGAGAAGGCAGAGGAGCCAGAGATCAAGTTGCCAACATCTGCTAGATCATGGAAAAAGCAAGAGATTCAAGAAAAACATCTACTTCTGCTTTACTGACTATGCCTAAGCCTTTGACTCTGTGGATCACAATAAACTGGAAAATTCTGAAAGAGATGGGAATACCAGACCACCTGACCTGCCTCCTGAGAAATCTGTATGCAGGTCAGAAAGCAACAGTTAGAACTGGACATGGAACAACAGACTGGTTCCAAATTGGGAAAGGAGTATGTCAAGGCTGTATATTGTCACCCTGCTTCTTTAACTTATATGCAGAGTAAATCATGCAAAATGCCAGGCTGGATGAAGCACAAGGTGGAATCAAGACTGCCGGGAGAAATATCAATCACCTCAGATACACAGATGACACCACCTTTATGGCAGAAAGTGAAGAGGAACTAAAGAGCCTCTTGATGAAAGTGAAAGGGGAGAGCGAAAAAGTTGGCTTAAAGCTCAACATTCAGAAAACGAAGATCATGGCATCCATCCCCATCACTTCATGGCAAATAGATGGGGAAACACTGGAAACAGTGACAGACTATTTCTGGGGGGCTCCAAAATCACTGCAGATGGTAACTGCAGCCATGAAATTAAAAGATGCTAGCTTCTTGGAAGAAAAAGTTATGACCAACCTAGACAGCATATTAAAAAGCAGAGACATTTCTTTGCCAACAAAGGTCCTTCTAGTCAAAGCTATGGTTTTTCCAGTAGTCATGTATGGATGTGAGAGTTGGACTATAAAGAAAGCTGAGCACCGAAGAATTGATGCCTTTGAACTGTGGTGATGGACAAGACTATTGAGAGTCCCTTGGACTGCAAGGAGATTCAACCACTCCATCCTAAAGGAAATCAGTCCTGAATATTCACTGGAAGGACTGATGCTGAAGCTGAAGCTCCAATACTTTGGCCACCTGATGGAGAACTAACTCATTGGAAAAGACCCTGATGCTGGGAAAGACTGAGAGCAGGGGGCGAAGGGGACGACAGAGGATGAGATGGTTGGATGGGATCATTGACTTGATGGACATGAGTTTGAGTAAACTCCGGGAGTTGGTGATGGACAGGGAGGCCTGGCGTGCTGCAGTCCATGGGGTCGCAGAGAGTCAGATACGACTGAGCGACTGAACTGAACTGACCTGAAGAAAAAGAGTGATATAATCTAGTTTATTCCTGGAGAGTACTTTATCTGCTGTGTATAAATGAGATAGCAGCAAGGCAAGATGGAAGCAGAGGGCGCAGTTAGCAGGCTGTAATAAGGGGCCTTCCCTGGTGACACAGCCGATGCCGGGGACATGGGCTCCATCCCTGGTCCAGGAAGGTCCACAGGCTGCAGGGAAGCTAGAGCTGTGTGCCATAGCTACTGAAGCTACTGGAGCTCATGTGCTCCAGAGCCCGTGCTCTGCAGGGGGAGAATCCACTGCATTAAAGCCCCCCACAGCAGCAAGCCGCCCCCACCTGCTGTGACTTGAGAGATCCCGCACGCAGGGAAGACCCAGGGCAACCAAGAATAAATAAATACTTCTTTTTTTAAAAAAAAGAAGGCTGTAGTAAGAGATGATGTTGCCTCTTCCGTTTGTTTTATGACAAGTATTTTGGTGTAGTTCCACCTCCCCCAATTAGTTGCTGTAATTGTAGTATTAGCAGGGCCATTTGACAGCTGCCTACGCGTCTGAGAATATAGGACTGCAGGCTCCTCTCTGTAGCATGTGCTTCAAGGGCTTGTCAGCAGAGCCGGGACACTTGCGTCTGTTCAGCTTGCAGATGTTTAAATGACGAGAGTTAATTAGTGGTTATGTACTCTGTCTCCCTGCCTGATCTAGCTTATCCCCACCATTGTAAATCTCCTTTTTCTCTCTCTCTCTTTTTTGGTTTCCTTTGCTAGGGATCATTAAAACATTAGCCAAAGCTGTCAGCCAAACTAATGCAAGGCCACCCGCCTTCAGGTTCACCCTAATGAAAAACAAGGAACTTAGAAAATTGATCAAATCGGGTTTCTTAATTGCCTGTGAACTGCTTAGGAATGAATATAAGGACCAAAATAAAATGATAACATATATTAATCCCAAATTATGGATTAGAAAGTTTTTCATAGGCTGAAGAGGAAAATAAGTATTTTTGGAAGAGTAATATATTCCTCATTTTAATATTATTGTCAAAGGTCAATAGAAGTAAGATTTGTTAAAATAACATTTTACTTATAAGTACCTAACTATAAATATCTGATTTCAAGGTTCAGAAAAAATAACCCTCATAGAAAAACATGAAAAAAAAAGCAGAAGACATAAGTAGAATAGTACTATATAGTGTTTAAAATGTCTTAAGAGTGGAAAGTAGATGGTATACACTTGCTAAACATTGTAGAGGTCGTAAGAAATAAATGACAATTCCAAAAAGAATTCATTTTAATCATAGTTATTACATTTTCAGGGAATACGAGAAGCTTTAACTATTTCCTCCTAAATGATGTCCAGCATCACAAAATTTTAAAGCTGGAGAACTCTTGAGTTTAAGTCTGTGTAGACCCTGAGGGGTCAGCTCACTCCTTATTCCTGCCGAGTCACCCCTGGGGACAAACAGCGCTTCCTGAATGGATGAAGGGCAAGGTTCCAGGGCTGCCTCGAGGCGGAGGTGGGCGTGGTCCCTCTCTCCAGGCTCCAGGCCAGCAGTGTTCCTTCATCTCTTTCTTTCAGTCTTACTTCAGGAGCTCCATCTGATTTTTAGTTACATTAATTTATGGGACTTTTGGTCTAATTTTTGTCCAGATTTATTCATATTTCTGTAGATAAAAATCCATGGAAACAGACTTCTAAATAATTATTTGCTTTATTTTACGTTTAAGTGAGTTTGGCAGTGCTAAGCTCCTGAACTTGTTTTTGTCTTTCTTTTCTGAAAAAATAAGGGTTCGTGTTTTGTGGTTTAGCATGTTACAAGGATTTTGTTGGCTCAGTGGCCATAGGTGAATGGCAGGTCATAGTTCATGACCACTAGAGCTGTAGGTTTCCTCCGAATTGGCACTTTCACAAATACAGTGACATATGCTGAAAAACGTTCCCAAGTAAAATTGCTACATACTGTCTTTCCTCTTATTGGAATCTTAAAATGGAGCTTCAGGCCACTGTGAGCTTTTCTTGTACAAGGCAGACTTTTGTGAACAACTCTAGTCCTTCTATAACAGTAAGGAAGATACTATATCCAAATTTTGTAGCCTCATTTATTCTGCTCATATTTTTCTATTGTATACACAAACTTTATTTCCATTTGTATTGTGTTTTCATCTTTTTCTGAAACAAACAAGCGAAAGAACTGCTAAAAGCAGTAAGATAAACTTAAGTAAGATAATTGGTTGTTTCTCTTTTGGGTTTCCCTGTGGCTCAGCTGGTAAAGAATCCGCCTGCAATGTGGGAGACCTGGGTTTGATCCCTGGGTTGGGTAGATCCCCTGGAGAAGGGAATGGCTACCCACTCCAGTATTCTGGCCTGGAAGATTCCACGGACTGTATAATCCATGGGGTTGCAAAGGGTCGGACAAGACTGAGTGATTTCACTCTCACTTTCTTACATGACAGCCTCATGAATTCAGTGGAATGATGTAGTCTGAAATGACATATTAACAGATTTTTGAAGACAGCCCAGTCAATCCAAGGGACGTTCTCCAGTGACGGAGCAAGGGTCCGGGGTGCGATCTCTCGTGGGCAGAGTTCTCTCCTTCCGGAGTGAGACTTGAGTCCCAGTTAATGCTGGTGCCCTAGCATAATTTTTACAGCATTCCATTCACTCTGAAAAGTGTCCTGGTTTAGAGGACAAACTATACAGTCACTCTATTTATAGACAACATTTTAATCAACAATTAATAAGAAACACTTTAAAAGTACTTTAAAAATGTGCAGGGGACTCAAGCCTAGGATAGGACCCCTCAAAAGATGTCAGAATCAGAAAACTGAGTATCTCGATAAGCTAGATGGATGGGATAAAAACGGAAGAGATAAAACGTATCGGAGTTCAAGGAGGGGAAGGGGGTTGCCTTGAGGTCCGTAAAAGTAATTGTCTAAGTACAATATGAAGGAATCGTAACTTAAAAGCTGTTCATCAAAAGAAAAGGATCTGGGGTTTTCACTAGAGGCTGGCGTGCTGCTTGCCAGCGCTGTGGTGGGCCGATCACACAGCAGGGGAGGTGCCCAGACCTGCATCCCCCAGCCGAGCTGTCTGCACCGGCCTTCCAAACCTGTGCTGGCCGCAACGGGAGTTTCTAGCCACATGTGGCTCTTGAGCACTGGAACTGTGGCTAGTGAGACGGAGGAACTGAAGATCTCATTTTATCTAACTTTCATTGATCCGAGTTTAAAATTGAATAGCCACGTGTGGCCGGTGGCTTCTGCACTGGTCAGGATAGATCAAGATCGGGAGACGTCTCAACGGTCGTCATGGTTGGAAATCCGGGGCCTAGTGGCCAAAGAGCTTTGGAGACTGTGCCTCCTGCAGCGCGAGTCAGGCTGCGCCACTGCAGACCCCAGAATGCCCTACGGAAACCAGCGGGCGCGCAAGGCAAGACCTCACTGGTGGCGGTGCTGCAGATCGAAGTCCATTTCAGGGAGTCCAGGGAGGGAGCAGTGCCCACCAAGCTACGGTCTGCGGGGCTCTGTGGAGGAGCCGGGCTTGAGAAGAGGCAGAGACACAGGGCTCAGCATCTGGGTGGGAAAAGGCCAGGTCGGGGCAGTGTGAGATGGAGAGAGGGCATGTACCAGCGCGTGCCGCACACGAGGGAGTGCTCTGGGAGGGAACGCTGGCTTGGAAGCAGATGGCAGAGAAGCTGGAGCTGCTCTGAACACGTGGGACTTTGTTCTCTAGATGACTGAACGTTGGATGTCTCAGACCGTCCTTTGTCTGAGGCTCCCGTCGTGGAGGTGATTGGAAGTGAGAAAGCCACGAGTGAAGACCACGGGTACAGATGAGGCTTACCTTAGCAGAGGCCAACCGGGAGAGCATCTCTCTACGCATTTACGGAGCTGCTGTAACAGAACTGGTGAGAACTGCTCTGGGTAGTGGCAGAGGATTGAGCCAGGGCTGCGGTATATGAAGGCAGATTTTGGATCAATAAAATGAGTAAATTTCTAATAATGAGAGCTTTCTGTGACTGTCACAGATAACTTGTAAAATGGGGAGCAAGCCTTTGGCCAATGAAGATTGTATGCTGGGATGTTACAGGGAAGAGTTCAGTTGGCTTCCAGATTTTGCCATCTCAAGGGCTGGTCTAAACCGATTAAGGCAGGAGTTAGAGCTGCTAAGTGTTAATTTTGCCAAATAAGAATATTAAACATTTTCCTCGACCCATCCATCTAGTGTTATCACTATTCAAGGCAAGAAAGGGCATCGTAACACTTCCTGCCCCCACCCCCCAAAGAGGAAGGACATAATTTTAAAGTACACAATGGCTCATTCTCAAGAAAAGACAGTGTTTAGCCAGATTTCACCCCCTACCCATCTCCTCGCATGGCGCTACGTGTCTCTGAGAACGTCTACCTCCCTCTGCTCCTCTATAGCCTGGCTAATGCTAGTAAGGAATGACATTTAGGTTGAAATAATAATTAGTGTTTGTTTAACTCTGAGAGGCAGCTAATGTGGTCCAGCAGCTAAGGTAATCAGTATTTCTTAAATTTAGATTGGGAAAATCATTATTGAAACAGTATTATATGAGGCCCCAGGAATTTGACAGAACAGTTACAGAAATGAAATGGTGGTCCAAGTACAGAATGATGCCATAATTAGTACAGCAAGTATCACTTATAAAGCCTCCAAAACAGAAAAAAGAGAAACATGCCAGCCACAGTTAGTTATCATAGAGGGCAAAACTATCCATTTCTTAATTATCATAAATCGTGACGCTTCATTGATGCATATTTGATCATAGCACTCTTGCCATCTGTGATCTGAGGGTTCCACGTGTATCCCTAGGGACCACAGTTCTTGATATAGATGATCAAGAATTCCTTTTATGCTTCTCTCAACACTGCCGCAGCTCGGACCGAAATTAGCATCTTTTACAATGAAATATCAGTTGCTGTCACAAACAGACTTGACAGCTGGAGAGAGAGGCCTGTTTATCTAGTTATTCTTCACATCTTCAGTTCATTGTGGTTTATTAAGATGGGTACTGTAAGTTCCTGAATGAGGAGACGTTCATTTTTTGCACAGTGATTATCATTTGAATAAAAGCATTGAGAAGCTGTTGTCAGATGGGACTGGGGGGATGTGATGAAGGTCAAAGACAGAAAAATCACCCTAATAAGCATCTGATTGAAACGATAATCACTTAATTCTCTCAAAATATGTCTTCCTAAGATGACTTTTTCTCTCTCATAGTTTGAAACATTACTTTCCATTGTAGAACCATTTTGAGAGAAACTTGGTAACTACACTGAACACAAACCATGTTACAGGAACCACACTAGGAGCTTCTACTTGCTATCTTGTGACATAGGTGGTTATTACCTCAATCTAGTGACACAGATAATAGGAATGTAAAGAAAGACGGCGAGTTACGTGGCCAAAGGCACACAACTTGTGCACAGATTTAGGCATTGCAGAACTGCTGCTTTTTCAAACTACCCCACGCCACCTAAAAAATAATTTTTAAAAATTTCAATTTGCTGCTGCTGCTGCTAAGTCGCTTTAGTTGTGTCCGACTCTGTGCGACCCCATAGACGGCAGCCCACCAGCCTCCGCCATCCCTGGGATTCTCCAGGCAAGAACACTAGAGTGGGTTGCCATTTTCTTCTGCAATTCATGAAAGTGCAAAGTGAAAATGAAGTTGCTCAGTTGTGTCTGACTCTTAGCGACCCCATGGACTGCAGCCTACAAGACTCCTCTGTCCCTGGGATTTTCCAGGCAAGAGTACTGGAGTGGGGTGCCATTGTCTTCTCCTTTCAATCTGCAGTTTCTTTTAAAAATTATTTTCTCTGGAGCATAGTTAATTAACGATGTTGTGTTAGTTTCAGGCATACAACAAAGTCATTCAATTATACAGATACATGTATCTATTATTTTGGAAGTTCTTTTCCCACTTAGGTTATTACAGAATATTGAGCAGTGCTCCCTGTGCTATGCAGCAGGTCCTTGGTGGTGGTTATTTTAAATACAGAAATGTGTGCATGTCAATCCTAAATCTCCAGTCTACACCCCCAACCCTTCCCCTGTGGTGACCACAAGTTCATTCTTCTAAGTCTGTGAGTCTGTTCATGTTGTGTGAATACGTTCGTCTGCATCAGTTTTTAGATTCTGCATAGAAGCAATATCACACAGCATTTGTCTTTCTCTGCCTGCCTGACTTCGCCGAGTATGATAGTCTCTGGGTCACTCTGTGCTGCTGCGGGTGGCGGTATCTCCATTTGTCTTTTTAACGGCCAAGTCACACTGCACTGTGTGTACGCGCCACGTCTTCGCTGCCGACACCTGCTGACGGATGCTTCCACGGCTGCCGTGTCCGGGCCGAGGTAAACAGCACTGCGGTGAACACGGGCTGCACGCCTCCTTCTGAGCCGTGTTTCTCACGGATATCTGCCCAGGAGCGGGGTTGCTGGTCACACGGAAGCTCTATTTCTAGTTCCCTAAGGAGCCTCCTAGGACTCCTCTGATGGCTCGGATGGCAAAGCATCTGTTTACAACGCGGGAGACCCGGGTTTGATCCCTGGATCGGGAAGATCCCCTGGAGAAGGAAATGGCACCCACCCCAGTACTACTGCCTGGAAAACCCCACGGATGGAGGAGCCTGGCGGGCTACAGTCCATGGGGTCGCGAAGGGTCGGACACGCCTGAGCAGCTTCACTGAAGAAGGAAGCTCCAGGCTGCTGTCCCCAGTGGCTGTACGAATCACCTTCCCACCAACCGTGTGGGAGGGCTTCCTTTTCTCCGCACCCTCTCCAAAATTTATTGTTTGTAGATTTTTAAAATAATGGCCATTCTAACTGGTATGAAGTGATATCTCATTGTAGTTTTGAGGTGATATCTCAGTTAGCAATATTGAATATCTTTTTCTGTGTCTCTTGGCCATCTGTATGTCTTTGGAGAAATATCTATTTAGGTCTTCTGCCCATTTTCTGATTGGGTTGTTTGTTTTTTTGGTATTGAGCTTAATGAACTGTTTGTAAACTTTGGAGATCTATCCCCTGTCAGTTGCATCATTTGCAAATATTTTCTTCCCTCCTGTGGGTTGCTTTTTTGTTTATAGTTTTCTTTGTTGTGCAAAAGCTTTTAAGTTTAATTAGGTCCCATTTGTTCATTTTTGTTTTCATTTCCGTTACTCTAGGAGATGGCTCAGAAAAGATATTGCTTCGATTTATGTCAAAGAGTGTCCTGCCTTTGTTTTCCTCTGTTTTATATTATCCAGTCTTACATTTAGGTCTTTGTCCATTTTGATTTTATTTTTTTGTATGATGTCAAAGAATGTTCTAATTTCATTTTTTTTTACATGTAGCTATCCAGTTTTCCCAGCATCATTTATCTTTTAATCTTTTATTTTTTTAAATTATTTAAGTATGATAACACATTTACAGGAGACTTGGAAAATACAGAACAAAGTTACATATAGTTCCACTGTATAGTAGTTATTTTTAAAAATAGATAAATTAAGATTTTTAATTGCTGTTTCAATATCAAACTCTCAAAAATTAATAGAATGAATAGGCAGAAAAGTAGAAGGATATAGCAGACCTGAAAAGCACTATCAGCCAATCCAAGTGTAATTTAAGATTTATACAATTTTCACACAACAGCAGGATAAAAGTACTATTCAGGTTCCCATAGACTGTACACCAGGAGACACTGGAGTGTATCCAGGGACGTAAATCGAGGCCAGCACCGTTTACTGAAGAGACTGCCTTTCCTTCAGTTATAGCCTTGCCTCCTTTGCCATAGATTATTGATCATAGGCGCGTGGGTTTATTTCTAGGCTTTCCATCCTCTTCCACTGATCTCTAGTTCTGTTTCTGTGCCAGCACCATACTGTTTTGATGACTACAGCCTTAGAGTCGAGTATTAAGTCAGGGAGCCTGATTCCTCCAGCCTCGATTTTCTTTCTCAAGATTGTTATGGCTATTTGGGGTCTTTTGTGTCTCCATTCAAATTTTAAGATTTTTTTGTTGTTTTTGTTCTAGTTCTGTGAAAAACGCCATTGGTAATTTCGCAGGAATTGCATTAAACCTGTAGATCGCCTCAGGCAGTATAGTCATTTTGACCATATTGCTCCTTCAAAACCAGAGAAAAGGGACTTCCCTGGCAGTCCAGTGGTTAGGACTCAGTTCAGTTCAGTTGTTCAGTCGTGTCTGACTCTTTGTGATCCCATGGACTGCAGCACACGAGGCCTCCGTGTCCATCACCAGCTCCCGGAGCTTACTCAAACTCATGTCCTTTGAGTCAGTGATGCCATCCAACCATCCCATCCTCGTCCCCTTCTCCTCCTGGCTTCAATTTTGCCCACCTTCAGGGTCTTTTCCAATGAGTCAGTTCTTTGCATCAGGTGGCCAAAGTATTGGAGTTTCAGCTTCAACATCAGTCCTTCCAATGAACACTCAGGACTGATTTCCTTTAGGATGGACTGGTTGGATCTCCTTGCAGCCCAAGGGACTCTTAAGAGTCTTCTCCAACACCACAGTTCAAAAGCATCAATTCTTTGGGGCTCAGCTTTCTTTATAGTCCAACTCTTACATCCATACATGAATACCAGAAAACCATGGCTTTGACTAGATGGGCCTTCGTTGGCAAAGTAATGTCTCTACTTTTTAATATGCTGTCTAGGTTGGTCATAACTTTCCTTCCAAGGAGTAAGCGTCTTTTAATTTCATGGCTGCAGTCACCATCTGCAATGATTTTGGAGCCCCCCCCCAAATAGTCTGTCACTGTTTCCACTGTTTCC
>SJYV01033204.1:0-16880 GCA_006410875.1 Neotragus pygmaeus
TTGACAAAATAATGTCTCTGCTCTTCAATATGCTGTCTAGGTTGGCCATAACTTTTCTTCCAAGGAACAAGCGTCTTTTAATTTCATGGCTGCAGTCACCATCTGCAGTGATTTTGGAGCCCCCAAAATAAAGTCTGACACTGTTTCTACTGTTTCCTCATCTATTTTCCATGAAGTGATGGGACCAGATGCCATGATCTTCGTTTTCTGAATGTTGAGCTTTGAGTCAACTTTTTCACTCTCCTCTTCCACTTTCATCAAGAGGCTTTTTAGTTCCTCTTCACTTTCTGCCATAAGGATGATATCATCTGCATATCTGAGGGTATTGATATTTCACCTGACAATCTTGATTCCAGCTTGTGTTTCTTCCAGCCCAGCATTTGTCATGATGTACTCTGCATAGTTGAATAAGCAAGGTGACAGTATACAGCCTGACATACTCCTTTTCTTATTTGGAAACAGTCTGTTGTTCCATGTCCAGTTCTAAATTTTTCTTCCTGACCTGCATATAGGTTTCTCAAGAGGCAGGTGAATAGTCTCTTTGTTTGGATTCTTTTGGATTCTAATGCATTATGAAATAAAAGTACTAAATATTTGTTAGATGTTATGCTGTTTTTATTTTATTACTGTCTACATAGATTCTCCTCCTCCCTGTTTTATGAGTTAAGATATCAGCTATAGGTCTCTTACTTTCTGTGTTTTTATTTAAGTGGTTTTGCAGTTTCTGTTCTCTGTTGAATTTTAAATATTTTAGCTTTATTTTTTAATCTTTTTTTTAATAATGAAGGTGAAAAGTTTATGTGGTAGTTATTGCTGTTATTTTTTAATGTTTCTCGTGAATTTATATTTCAACCATAAGTACATAATGCACTGTTAATCTAAATTTTAAATGAAGAAAAGTTAAAATGTGTTTCTCAGAAAATCTATATATTTTTTTTCTATATGCTACTAAATGAATATAGGATAGATTAGTAATTATGTTCTCTACATTTATTTAATACCTACTTAGTGTCAGGTGGGCTTCCCAGATGACTCAGTGATAAAGACTCCATCTGCCAATACAGGAGACGCAGAAGAAATGGTTTAAACCATTGGGTCAGGAAGATCCCCTGGAGGAATAAATGGCAACCCACTCCAGTATTCTTGAATGGAGTATCCCATTGACAGAGAAACTTGGTGGGGTACAGTCTATAGAGTAATAAAGAGTTAGACATGACTGAGCACTCATGCAGTGTCAGGCATTGTTATAAGCAGCATCTTTAACCCTAAGTGATGAACCAGCTCTCACAGTATCTAACAATTGAAAACATATATTAATTTTTTCTCAGTATTACATAATTTTCATGTGGTGGAATTCATAGTTGAACACATGTAGCCTAATCCCTAATAGTGGTCTCTCTTCCAAGTTTATGTTCAATCAAAATCTGGAAACTGAAACAATAAACATATTTCACAGTCAATTTCATAACATTGAGTCACGTGAAAGTGAAAATGTTAGTCACTCAGTCATGTCCGAATCTTTGTGACCGTATAGACTGTAACCCAGGAGAAGGCGATGGCATCCCACTCCAGTACTCTTGCCTGGAAAATCCCATGGATGGAGGAGCCTGGTAGNGTGGTCATGTATGGATGTGAGAGTTGGACTGTGAAGAAGGCTGAGCACCAAAGAATTGATGCTTTTGAACTGTGGTGTTGGAGAAGACTCTTGAGAGTCCCTTGGACTGCAAGGAGATCCAACCAGTCCATTCTGAAGGAGATCAACCCTGGGATTTCTTTGGAAGGAATGATGCTAAAGCTGAAACTCCAGTACTTTGGCCACCTCATGAGAAGAGTTGACTCATTGGAAAAGACTCTGATGCTGGGAGGGATTGGGGGCAGGAGGAGAAGGGGACGACCGAGGATGAGATGGCTGGATGGCATCATGGACTCGATGGACGTGAGTCTGAGTGAACTCCGGGAGTTGGTGATGGACAGGGAGGCCTGGCGTGCTGCGATTCATGGGGTCGCAGAGTCGGACACGACTGAGCGACTGAACTGAACTATGAAAGGGCTAATACAAGCTTGCGTGTGCGTGAGCCCGTGTGAACGTGTCCCTTACTCTGGGATGGATGCCCAGGAGTGCGCTTTGCTGGGCTGGGTGACAGCCGTGTGTGGTGGTTTCCTGGCAGGCAGTTTCGAGATGGCTGTGCCCCTGAACATTCATCGCCACCGACACAGAGACCGACCCCTGCACCCCAGCTTCCAGAGCCGTCCCTGCTCTTCAGGGCAGCCCGTGTGACGGCGTGGGGGCGGCTGCAGAGGTTGTGTTTCCCTGACCCGCTTTCACCTGCCATCAGCTCCTCTTCACTTCTGTTTTCCGCCTTCTGCCGCGACTGTCTGCTTTTATGCTGGTGTGCTTTGAGACTGTTTGTGGTCTGCAAATATTTTCTCCCGTCTGTAGCCCATCTTAGCAGGGGCCTCTGGAGAGCATATGTGTTTCGTTTCGACAAAGTCTAATTTACCCATTTCTCCTTTCGCCCTGCTTTTGGCATCAGGTCTCGGCACTCTTTGTCTGTTCCTAGTCCTGAATATCATTGCTATATCTTTTCTGAACTTTTACAGTTTCGTGCTTTGCGTTAGAGCCTGGGGCCACGCTGACTCATTCTCTGTGTGAAAGTCACCGTCTTCTGTTTGGCTGGTTTTCCCTCTGACGTCCGACGGCTCCGGGCCCCTTGCTGAAAGGCTGTCTCTCCTCCACTGAGCTGGCTGCCCACCGCGTTGGGAAGCAGGGGGCTTGCTGTCTGCCTCTCTCCGCTCCACTGTGTTCTGTCCCCTGACCGACTCCTTCCGTCCTGATGGCTGTGGCAGGACAAGCCTTGGGGTCCCAACAACTCCTTCCTTCTTATTCAGGATGTCTTAGGTATTCTAGCTCTGCTGACTTCCCGCACAAACTTTATGCAGTCTTGTCTATATCTATACATTTCTTTTGTTGAGATTTTGATAGGAATTCTGCTCACTGGTTTGGAGAGAATTGACATCTTTACTATATTAAGATGTCCAATCCAGAAACAAAATGTGTCTCTCCATTTATTTAAATCTTTGAGTTCCCTTGTCAGCATTTTCTAGTTTTCAAGCTCTGTTCATGGTGTTTGGAGCTGCACCCAAGCATTTCATTTTGGGAGCATGTGAATGGCATTGTATTTTTAACTTTGCTGTCCATGTTCACTGCTATCCAGAGAAATACAATAGAATTTTCCAGTGTTTATCTTGCATCCAGCAGCCTTGCTAACCTCACTTATTAGCTCTAGGAGTGTTTCTGTAGAATCCTCGGGATTGTATAGTTAGATAATCGTGTCGTCTGTAAATACAGACTGTTTAATTTTTCCTTGCCAATCTCCTTGGCTTTTATTTCCTCTTCCCGACTCACCGCACCAGCTGAACTTCCAACCCGCTGCTGAGAACATGGCCCCCGACCGTGAGGGGAAGGACCAGTCAGCGCAGCGTCAGCCACACGAGTTCTTGGTGAACATCTGTTGACAACTTAAGGAAGCTCTTCTGTATTCCTGTTTTTCTAAAAGGGTATTGAATTTTGTCAAATACTTTTCTACATTGATTGAAATGACCATGTGGTTTTTTCAGTTCATTAAAGGGTGGATTACACTGGTTAATTTTCAAATATCGACTCAGCCTTGCATTCCTGGATTAAGCCCAACTTGGCCAAAGTGAGTAATCCTTCCTATTCGCCGCTTAGTTCTGTTAGCAAACAGATTACGGATTCTCGCTTATTCATGAGCGATGTTGGTCCACAGTTCTCTCTTGGTTTTGTCTAGTTTGGGCGTCAATATAATACTTGCCTCGTAAGATGACCAGGAAGAAAGTGTGCCTGGTAGAGTTCCTGAGTGAAACCATCTTGATCTGAATATTCTTTTTTGAGAGCTTTAAAATTATGAATTCAATGGATGTAATAGCTTCAGACTATTCAAATTAACCTGTTTCCTATAGAGTGACTTGAGTGTGCTATAGTGTGCTTTTAAAGAAATGTTTGTCTCTAGTTTGCAGACATTTGACTCTATGTCTTGGTGTGGTTTGAGGGAAGTTTATTCTTACTGGGGTTCTATCACCTTCTTAACCATTTGGGTCTGTGTCTTCGGCAGTCTCCTGCCTTTATTTCCAGCCCGCCCCTCTTCTCTCCTGCAACTCCAAGGACGAGAAGGTCAGATCATGGAGAGCCCTCGGCTCCCCGGCGCCTGGTTCTCCCTTCAGCCTCCTTCCTCCGTGCTGTTCGGGGGGTGGTTTATCTTCAGGGTCACAGATTCTTCCTGCTGCCCTCCCCTTTCCGCTGTTGAGCTCACCGACTGGGATTTTTTTCTTTCATTGCTGTATTTTCATTTCTGAAATTTCCATTTCCTTCCATCTTCTATTTCTTCGCTGAGATTTCTCAGTTTTCCCTCTTCCAGCGAAGCGTTCTGTGCCAGCGGCTTCGACCTCTGTCGGAGGGTCCTGCCGTCTCTCACATCTGTGTTGACATCTCTCGCAGCTTCTCTTTCAGTTTTAGATTTTCCTGGTTCCTGACATGACGAGCGGCTATTGGAGGAAATGTGGGCCTTTGGTGTACGTTACGAAACTCCTGCGTTTTAGAAACCTGTTGCCGTGGCTGACTTCCTGCGGGTCCCAGCAGCCTCTCGTTGCTGCTGCGGGTGGGGGTCCTGGTCCCTGCGGAGGCGGCTGTCCAGGCTCTCCCCTAGGCCTCCCCCGATACCTCCCTCCCTGCTGGGGGCGTGGGGCTCTGCGCTCCGCTCCCCACGTCCCACTGTCCCGGTGGCGGGGGGCCTTGTCCCAGGCTGGCGGTCAGGCCCTGGGCCCACTAGGCCTCCTCTGAGCCCCAGGGAGGAGGCGCGTCCAGGCTCCCACGGGTCTCCCTGCCTGGTCTGCACCACCTTGGGGCGACATTGGGATGGGACCTGTCACCACTCGCAGGCGTAGGGGGGCCTCGTGCAGCCCAGCATGGCGCAGGTGGGAGGCTGGGGCCCTCTGCTCCCAGGGCCCGATGGGCGGAGGGCGGTGTCCCCACGGGGCCTGGCGAGGCAGAGCAGGGCCGTCCAGAGGCTCAGCCCTTCCTGCTCGGGTCCTCGGGGGCGACAGCAGGCCTGGCGGGGAGTTTCCAGCTGCAGGTCCCCCGGTGCCAGCCTGGACCAGCGTGTCCTTCCCGGCTGGTCTCCTCCTTCCCAGAGCCTCTCGCCTCTCTCACGGGTGTGGTTCAGGGGTCTGTCCTCAGGGTGGGACCAGGGAGAGGTCCGCCTGGCCCATCTCCCCATAGTGGTCTTTCATGGGTTAAGTTTTAAAGTGACCTCAGAGCACAGGCATCTCTTCTGACCCAACAGCCCTGAACACACACCTCCTCCAGCCCTGGGTGAGTTCATTCAGAAAAACTCCAGACAGCAGAGGGGGCTGCCTCTCAATTCCCACATAAGAGGGGCCCTGCCCTGAGGGGGGCTGACCTTGACCGGGGCCCTGACCTCACTGACCTTAAGGAAGCCTCTGGCCCGCGTCACAGCAAAGTCCCAGGAGATGGGACAGACGCAGCTCTCTTCCTCTGAGCAGCAGGAGTGAAGCTGTGACCTGCCTTTCTTGTCTGCTTCCGGCCCGTCTCCACAATGTTCCATTTGTTCCGGCAGAACACGGGCACTCACACAGACTTAGAGCCCGCGGACTCGTCTGCTGGCAGGGCCTCCAGCTAGTAACCGGGCTTCTGCGGGCCACAGCTGTGACTACTTTACTTACTTTGCGAGTAAAGCTCCTGTCATTTTTATTGGAAGAAGAAGAAAAATGATTTTAGGGACATCTGCTGGAGGACGCTGGCCGGCCCTCATTAGAGACGGTTCACTGCGGAGCAAAATGTGCCTGCTTCCACCCTGACACTTCGGATGAAGTGGGGATGAAATTGTGGTGTCAGTCACGAGAAGCTTGGGAATCTCAGCAAACACAGATGGGACGGTGTTAACATTTCGAGGAGAAGCCCCCTCAGACCATGATGCCAGGAAGAGAGAAGGTGGCCCCCGGGCGCGCTCTGGTACTCTGCAGGGAACAGCTGCAGGTGCCCACCGGGAGCCGCCGGAGGGGTCCTGGGTTTGAAGAATTAAAAACACGGCAGACACCCGTGTCAGTGAGCTACGGTCCTGCCCACACACACGCCTGGGCCTCGTCTTCGTAAGTCTAAGAGGTTGGCACCAGCCCAGTCCCCTCTTTTAGCCACCTCACGTACTGTGTGCATAAACCTGCCAGACATCTTCTGTCGCCAGCATCACGCCTGCAGGCGACCTGCCCACGCAGCTGTCTCCATGGGCTCCTGCTCACACAGCGCGGCCCCGGTGGAGACGATAGTGCGGGAGGCAGGGCTGTGGTTCCTGCCTGCAGACGGGTCACCACGGCTTCCAGCACACCTCGAAAGAAGAGCCCCCAGGGACAGAGGGCAGGATCCCCGCCTCCCAAGAGAAGCACTCAGAAGGAAGGCTTCAGCCTGCAGAGCAGCGTGAGGTTTACAGGAGAGAGCATCCCCCCCGCCCCGGCGCGGCGCCCGCGCTGACAGATGGACCGGTAACGTCGCTGCGTATTGTCAACCAGGCCTTCAGTTTCCCCTCAGCTCACTCTCTGTGGCGGCAGTTGCTGAGTGTGAACAAACCACGATGTCACGCACCCACCATTACAGGATCAGGGAAGCCGGTTTCACTGGCCTGGAGCCCCGTGGCCCCCAGGCCGTTCTGACGCCACACCTCGTGATGCGGCCCCTCCCGGGGGACACCGCGGGAGGCAGTGACCCCCCCTCACATCCCGCTTGCTCGCGCTCCATCCCCCCAGTTCCCCGGTCCTAACCCCACACCCGAGATGCCCAAGGGGCCTGCTGCAGCCGGAAAGGAAACACAGCCTTAGAGACACACCGTCGGAAGGCACAGCTGCCCTCCAGCTTCCCAGAGACAGGGTCTGTTCTGAGACGCTCCCTGGGGGTGGCAGCAGCCCTGGTCACCCAGGGACTGCGCCCACTTGCCCCACAAGCCAGCCCCGGGGCCTCCAGTGTCCTCGGTGGGGTCAGCCACTTAGCGACCAAAAGCAGCAGCAGCAACACCTCATTTTATTGTGCTTTGCAGATACTGCATTTTTTCCAAATTGAAGGTTTGTGGCAACCCTGGGTAGTCAGAGGATAACTGCCATTTTTTAGCAATAAAATATTTTTAAAGGATACTTTTTTCATTCAGGCGTAATGCTATTACACACTTCACAGACGGCAGTAGAGCACACACATAGCTCTTACAGATGCTGGGAAACCAGAAGATTCACGGATGCCCCTCACTGAGATATTCGCTTTATGGCAGTTGGTCTGGAGCTGAACCCACACTCTCTCTGAGGTCTACGTGTACGCAAATTATGCCTAAATAAGCTGGTATGTACCAAGCTACATTCGCACGCACCCTGGCCCCTCCTGGAAGGTGTCCAGCTTGTCCCAGGTCACTTTCTCCTACTCTGCCTGCAGCAACCCAGAAGCTGACGGAGGAACAGAGCTCGGGGCTAACCCAGGAGTCACCCCGAGCGGGAGGGTGCTCTGCGTGCAGACTGTCCCGGGTGTGGGCTCGCCTGCGTGTGGATGCACTCGGCCACGTGTGAACTCACTTGCCCGCGTGTAAACTCACTCGCCCGTGTGTGGACTCGCCGGGGTGTGAACTCGCCCGTGTGGCTCTCGGGTCGGTGCACAAGCCGGTGTCTCAAGGCCTCCTGGGACCCTCAGTCCCCTGGAGAAGGAGACCCGACTCCCTGCTCGTCCAAACTGAGCGCTCCGGCGTCCGGGTCACTGACCCGCCGCGTCCTGCAGCTTCAGCCCCGAACTGGGGCGCGGCGGTCCCGCCTGGGCGGCTCAGCGGCGCCACCTGCTGGCCCGAGGGCGGGCGGCGGAGGAGCCGGGGTCACGTGACCCGCCCCTCCCGCAACCTCGGGGCTCCTGGCGATGCAACTCGGGTCCGGGCGTCTGGGCCCCGAAACACCGCGCGGTAGACGGTGAGTGGGGGTGGGGAGCGACTGCCCACAGAGAGTCAGCGGGTGCCGCTGCGGCGAGGGTGCTGCCCACACCCCAGCAGGCGCTGGGCGGCCCGCGGCGGGGAGGACCCGGCCCCAAGCCCGCTGCCCAGGCTGCGAGAGCCCGGGGCCCGTCCCTGCCGCCCGCCTGGTTCCCGGTGCGTCAGTCAGAGCGGAAAACAAGCTCGCTTTCTGCCGTCCAGCGAGGGCCACGGGTGCACGTGGAAATGCAGATCAAGGGCGACGCTGCTCGTCCACTTGCACAACGCGCCTGGGGCGGCCTCCCCGCCCCCGACTGGGGCTCCCACCTTCAGCTCCCGGCGCCCAGGGATGCCCGCCCCCTCCAGGAAGGCCCCCCACAGCCCCCCACCCCTGCTTCCTCACTGCTCCCTGGAGCGCGCAGGTCCATCTTCGGGACACGCGGCCAGGCAGTCGCGTAAGCCTCACCAAGGTGGGCGACCCATGCTGAGCAGCAGAGACGGCGCGGCCCGTCTCAAAGGGGCTGTTTTTGTTTAAACAAAGGCCCTTTCCTCCGAGACCCTGGTTGGGGTCTGTCTCTTATACACATCTAGATGTGTATAAGAGACAGACACAGATGGGACGGTGTTAACATTTCGAGGAGAAGCCCCCTCAGACCATGATGCCAGGAAGAGAGAAGGTGGCCCCCGGGCGCGCTCTGGTACTCTGCAGGGAACAGCTGCAGGTGCCCACCGGGAGCCGCCGGAGGGGTCCTGGGTTTGAAGAATTAAAAACACGGCAGACACCCGTGTCAGTGAGCTACGGTCCTGCCCACACACACGCCTGGGCCTCGTCTTCGTAAGTCTAAGAGGTTGGCACCAGCCCAGTCCCCTCTTTTAGCCACCTCACGTACTGTGTGCATAAACCTGCCAGACATCTTCTGTCGCCAGCATCACGCCTGCAGGCGACCTGCCCACGCAGCTGTCTCCATGGGCTCCTGCTCACACAGCGCGGCCCCGGTGGAGACGATAGTGCGGGAGGCAGGGCTGTGGTTCCTGCCTGCAGACGGGTCACCACGGCTTCCAGCACACCTCGAAAGAAGAGCCCCCAGGGACAGAGGGCAGGATCCCCGCCTCCCAAGAGAAGCACTCAGAAGGAAGGCTTCAGCCTGCAGAGCAGCGTGAGGTTTACAGGAGAGAGCATCCCCCCCGCCCCGGCGCGGCGCCCGCGCTGACAGATGGACCGGTAACGTCGCTGCGTATTGTCAACCAGGCCTTCAGTTTCCCCTCAGCTCACTCTCTGTGGCGGCAGTTGCTGAGTGTGAACAAACCACGATGTCACGCACCCACCATTACAGGATCAGGGAAGCCGGTTTCACTGGCCTGGAGCCCCGTGGCCCCCAGGCCGTTCTGACGCCACACCTCGTGATGCGGCCCCTCCCGGGGGACACCGCGGGAGGCAGTGACCCCCCCTCACATCCCGCTTGCTCGCGCTCCATCCCCCCAGTTCCCCGGTCCTAACCCCACACCCGAGATGCCCAAGGGGCCTGCTGCAGCCGGAAAGGAAACACAGCCTTAGAGACACACCGTCGGAAGGCACAGCTGCCCTCCAGCTTCCCAGAGACAGGGTCTGTTCTGAGACGCTCCCTGGGGGTGGCAGCAGCCCTGGTCACCCAGGGACTGCGCCCACTTGCCCCACAAGCCAGCCCCGGGGCCTCCAGTGTCCTCGGTGGGGTCAGCCACTTAGCGACCAAAAGCAGCAGCAGCAACACCTCATTTTATTGTGCTTTGCAGATACTGCATTTTTTCCAAATTGAAGGTTTGTGGCAACCCTGGGTAGTCAGAGGATAACTGCCATTTTTTAGCAATAAAATATTTTTAAAGGATACTTTTTTCATTCAGGCGTAATGCTATTACACACTTCACAGACGGCAGTAGAGCACACACATAGCTCTTACAGATGCTGGGAAACCAGAAGATTCACGGATGCCCCTCACTGAGATATTCGCTTTATGGCAGTTGGTCTGGAGCTGAACCCACACTCTCTCTGAGGTCTACGTGTACGCAAATTATGCCTAAATAAGCTGGTATGTACCAAGCTACATTCGCACGCACCCTGGCCCCTCCTGGAAGGTGTCCAGCTTGTCCCAGGTCACTTTCTCCTACTCTGCCTGCAGCAACCCAGAAGCTGACGGAGGAACAGAGCTCGGGGCTAACCCAGGAGTCACCCCGAGCGGGAGGGTGCTCTGCGTGCAGACTGTCCCGGGTGTGGGCTCGCCTGCGTGTGGATGCACTCGGCCACGTGTGAACTCACTTGCCCGCGTGTAAACTCACTCGCCCGTGTGTGGACTCGCCGGGGTGTGAACTCGCCCGTGTGGCTCTCGGGTCGGTGCACAAGCCGGTGTCTCAAGGCCTCCTGGGACCCTCAGTCCCCTGGAGAAGGAGACCCGACTCCCTGCTCGTCCAAACTGAGCGCTCCGGCGTCCGGGTCACTGACCCGCCGCGTCCTGCAGCTTCAGCCCCGAACTGGGGCGCGGCGGTCCCGCCTGGGCGGCTCAGCGGCGCCACCTGCTGGCCCGAGGGCGGGCGGCGGAGGAGCCGGGGTCACGTGACCCGCCCCTCCCGCAACCTCGGGGCTCCTGGCGATGCAACTCGGGTCCGGGCGTCTGGGCCCCGAAACACCGCGCGGTAGACGGTGAGTGGGGGTGGGGAGCGACTGCCCACAGAGAGTCAGCGGGTGCCGCTGCGGCGAGGGTGCTGCCCACACCCCAGCAGGCGCTGGGCGGCCCGCGGCGGGGAGGACCCGGCCCCAAGCCCGCTGCCCAGGCTGCGAGAGCCCGGGGCCCGTCCCTGCCGCCCGCCTGGTTCCCGGTGCGTCAGTCAGAGCGGAAAACAAGCTCGCTTTCTGCCGTCCAGCGAGGGCCACGGGTGCACGTGGAAATGCAGATCAAGGGCGACGCTGCTCGTCCACTTGCACAACGCGCCTGGGGCGGCCTCCCCGCCCCCGACTGGGGCTCCCACCTTCAGCTCCCGGCGCCCAGGGATGCCCGCCCCCTCCAGGAAGGCCCCCCACAGCCCCCCACCCCTGCTTCCTCACTGCTCCCTGGAGCGCGCAGGTCCATCTTCGGGACACGCGGCCAGGCAGTCGCGTAAGCCTCACCAAGGTGGGCGACCCATGCTGAGCAGCAGAGACGGCGCGGCCCGTCTCAAAGGGGCTGTTTTTGTTTAAACAAAGGCCCTTTCCTCCGAGACCCTGGTTGGGGTTCCGGGGTCTGAGGTCCCAGCCCTGCGGTGGACGCAAAGCTCCCGGATTTACAGAAGCGCGGTCACAGCCGTCACCTCCCGGAGATTTTCCCAAAAGGCGACTGGAAGACACCTCACTCCTCCCGGCCGTGCCCGGCCGCCCGCGGCGTCCCTTCCGCGTGCCCTCCTCTCGACTCCTCTGCTGCTGCTGCTAAGTCACTCCAGCCGTGCCCTCTAGAGCCTTTTAAACAGGAGTTTGAAAGAATGAACTTCAGAGAAACTGACCCTGAGCAGTAGCCGTTGTCCTGCACGCGGGCTAAGCATTAAATATTTACAGCCTGCATTTTGCAGAAATACCTCTAAGAAATGACCTCCTAGGGCAGCTGAATCACAGACATTTTCTAGCAAAACATTTCAGATTATTTTCAGATTAGGGGAACCCTTTTTATCAATTTGAGGAAAATGACAAAACGCCCACAAGTTTCCCGCCACCAGGGAATAAATCACATGCCGTCCTGTTGCTTCCTCTCCTCTCCCCAAAACACCTTCTTCCAAACAACCAGCATTAAATCACAGGCTCTCCCCAGAGCCTCCTGCACTGCATGAGGGCCAGCAGGAGAACGACGGGGTCCTGGGCCCGCCGGACAGAGTCCCCGGCCCCAGCGGCTTTGACAACAGGGTCTGCTCTTACAGAGCCGCCAGCCGGAAACCCGAGATCACAGAGCCGGCAGGCAGCTCGTCTGAGGCCCCAAGAGGGCTGCCCAGCTCTCGTCCAGCTCCGGGAGACGCGGCACGGGGCAGGGGAGGAGCCTGCTTTAGTCACTGTCTTTGTGACCCCCGTTCACAAACCCTGGGGTCCCCTCCCCTTGGCTCGACTCCGGCCAGTCCTTCACCCTCTCATTGACCACACGTTTGTAGCGACTGAGCGTCTGCATTCTTATGAGGTCCCCACCCCTCAAGCGCCTTTGTCATCTGCACCCACTGAGGTCCGTGGCTTGTGCTGTGAAGGTCCCTGGGTTTGACAGACATACAGCGTCCCGAGTCCACCGCCACAGCCGTGCAGACCTGCTCCCCTGCCCTGGGGTCCCCTCTGCTCGCTTCCTTTCCGTTCTGAACAGAATCACCACCCGGACAGGCCACGGTTGTTTATCCGTCACCTGCGGCAGGGCGGCGCCGAGTCTGACCGCTTAGCATAAAGCTACCCTAGGCCCCGGGGTGCTGGTTCCGTGCAGCTGTGAGTCTTCCGCGCATCCTGGTGAATATGTAGGCTGTGGGTCGTGTGGGGAGTTTCATGCTGGAAGAAGCGGCTTTGAAGTGGCCGCAGGGTCTTGCACCCCCAGCTCACTCACCCTGACAGGCTCCCACGGCTCGGCATCTCGTGGCGGTGTCCAGCAGGGAGGACTTCAGGAAACTGGGCTCCCGAGGAAAGGCAGGCCCGGCAGGAGGAAGCCAGGTGGGCACGGAGGCCGCGTCCCCGCCCTGCTGTCTGGGGGGCGGTGGACACTTCCCCCGTAGACCCCGACCTGTGCGTGGCTGAGGCCCTACCTGCTTCCCGGGCTCCCGGGGGTTGAAGAGTTAAGCCGGGCAGGAGCTCTGGCTCGGCCTCCCGCTGTTTCCGGCAGAGATTTTGCTAATGCGCCCAAGAGCAGGCACAGGGTGACTGACAGGTCCGTGCCCCACTTCCCGGCCTCCGGGCAGGCCTGCGGCACGGCCAGAGGCCTGCTGACGCACGTCAGCCGGGAAGGCGAGCGGCCCAAGGTCGCGGCCAGCACGGCCCCCAGCCGCCCCTGAGTCCAGGAGCCGGGTGCCTCCAGGTGCCGGCAGCCCAGAGTCGCTGCTGCAAGGCCGCTTGGATGGCGCCCCGGAGCCGGAGCGGTCGGAGCGTGGCGGAGAGCGGGGAGCCCCCAGGCGCACACACTGGCCGGGGGCCGCTCAGGCCAGCAACCCCCTTCCTGAGGCCAACTCGCGCCCAGCCCCGCCGCGCGGAGGGTCACATCCCTGCCAGGCTCTTTCCAACACCCGTCGGCTCCTGGTGCCAAGTGCAAGCCCCCGAGGCCGGCGAGTCCTCGTCCCACACACACGTCAGGAAAGGCAGACGGCAACACCCACCTGCCTGCTGCAGCAGCTGATTGCCGCTGAAAACGCACTCGGAGCAGAGTCGCTACAGCTTTTTCGTTAAGAAGGGAAAAAAGCCCGATTTACTTGAAAAGGTGAAAACTGTTCCTTTACTTTTGGGTCTGGTAACTGCTGGCCTGCTTGGATGGGAGAACCCTGGTCTCCAAGAGGCCCCAGGGATGCGACTGCATCCTCGCCCCGCCTGAGCTGACCGACCGCTGATGACGAGGATCGGGGTCCCCGCCACGCAAGTGGCGTTCCAGGGGGATCTTCCGTTCACAGCAGAGGCTTCAGACACAGGAGAGGCGGAGCAGTGCAAGGCCCGCGGCCTCCACGCACGCCCCGCCCCGCATCTCTCCCCCGACGTGTGATCTCAGGCGAACCCAGACACCCGGCGTTTGTCTAAACGCAAGCATGGGACAGGAAGCAGCTCTGACCACAACGTGGCTCACAGCTCTGCATTCAGTGGCCGACTCTGACTCGAAGCCCGCGGGTTGTTCACGCCGGGTCGGCTGGGTATCCGGCTGCTCCCTTGGCCCACCGGTCCTCCTGGGGACCTCTCTTCTCCACAGAATCTCTGCGGGTCACAAGCAGCCCCTCGCGGCCTGCAGGGCGCCCCTCTCGCACCCCAGGGCCCCGTCCTGCTGCTCCTCTAAGCTATGCCGGGTCTCGGACCCTCAGGCCCCGGGGCAGCCCCCTCTGGGCCTGCTTCCCCGCGAGCCCCTCTGCCCCAGCTCCCAGGTGAGTGCCCAGAGACCCCCGCTCCCGCCCACTGACCTGTTGGAGCTCCAGAGCCAGCGCCCGGCGGCACGCCCCCAGGCCCCCAGCCTGCAGGGTGCCCCTCAAAGGCCCAGGCGAGCCCGGCCCTGCCCACACCAGTGCGGGGCTGCCCTCGGGTCAGAGCTGCATGCACTCAGGACGCCCAGCAGGCCCTGCCTGCCCAACACCTCCGTCTGCGGACAGCGGGCCCGGCCACCCTCCACGCGGGCTGCAGGGCTCCGCCGTCCCATCAGCCACGCCCCATGGGTCCCACTTGGCTCGCGACACGCGTGCCTGTGAGTGCCCGTGACCGACCACACATATGTGCGGGCGGCCCCCTCCATGCGAGGCTTGTGCAGCTGGTGGCGGGTCAGGGTCGGCTGCCCTCAGACGCGAGTCCTGGACACCCGGCCCCCCCACCCGCCTCCCGGCCACAGAGGCGGGTGAGCCAGGCCTCCTGGGCCTGCAGGCCGCAGCCCCTTCTCCTTAAGCTCTCCAGGGGTCCCCACTGCCTTCCTGTTTCCAACCTCAGAAAACAAAAAAGGTCCCAGCTGCAGGGGGCCAGTGGAGAGGGGGCGAAAATCACGACAGAGACTTCGGCCACCGGGAGGCACGGCGTTTCCTACAGGGCACGGAGCTACGGGGCCAGTCTGCTTATTTAAGAAGGGAAGGAACGTGAATGATGAGAGACGCGTGGGTCAGCCCAGCCCCGCTCCCCGGAGAAGCAGAAGTCATACAGAGACGTCACACGGGTTGTTGGGGCCTTCAAGGCGAGGCAAGAGGAACACTGCACCTCAGACCCATCCCACGGTCTACTTAATCTCATAAGCAAACACTTGCATTTCAGAATTGCAGGTGGTGCTGATGAAACGAATCCATGCTACTTCCCAGAGCGTGACTGAAGACGTCGCCAGGCTAAATGTCCGGATCAGATTCTAAAGCAGGCAGAACGGGACCACAACCGGACCACGGGGAGGCCAGCACACAGGCAGCTGCCCCTGAAGCCTGCAGCCGATGCGCCGTTTTCAGGGCAAAACCACAGCCGCTGCGAGTCCGGCGTGAAAGCAGCGCTTCACAGTGAGCACTGCACAGCCTGAGCGGATGGCCACCTGCTGGAGCACGCGATCAGGAAGGTAGGTGAAGACGGAAAGTCCTGCCGTGCGTTTTCGCACATTCCAGGTAGATCTTATGAATCAAGTGGTCTCTACGCACAGGGAGAGAGAACAAGAGGTGAACAGCAGAGACCCCGAGTCCACGCCGACACGGGTCAGACAGAGACCCCAGGGAGGCAGCGGCCCGAGGGGCGGGAGCTGACGGGACAGCGCGGCCCGTGGGGCCTGCAGGCGGAGGTGTGAGGAGGAGCGGAGGGGCTCCGGGTGCCCCAGGCGACTCTGGGTGAGGGTGGCACCCAGAGCCAGGGCGCCGAGGGGCTAGTGCAGGCGCAGGGTGGCCGCGGGGCGTGGGGGGGCTCTGCGGCCCCTCTGGATGCGGCTCCTTTGAGGATGAAGACCCGGGAGCAAGGGGAAGACAGGAGTGCTGGAGCCTCGAGGGAGGGGGCACAGGGCAAGGGGGCTCGGGTGGGCTCAGGAGGGACACGCTTGGAGAGTCGGTACAATTAGTTAAAAACTGGCTTCTGGAAACAAAATCCACAAAATCGATCTGTGAGCTAATCCAGTGAAGAAAAAGAGAAAGTACAAATACTCAAAATGAGAAATGAGAGGGGAAAACGGAACAAGACGAGTTTAAATCTTGCAAGCAATTACTTTGTATAACTATGTGATTCAGCTTGAAAACCTGGTAAAGTGGAGCCCTGGGCTCTAAACCCAGACGGCTCCCCGAGAGCTCACCAGGGCCAGCCTCAGCCTCACTGCCAGGAAGGCAGGCGGGCAAGTGTGCGGACGGACAGCTCACCCACCGGCCTGGGCCCAGCCGGCCCGCACGTGCAGGCGGCGGGGAGCTGCCGCCCAGACCTGGCACGCGGGTCCCCCGGGAGGACCGAGGCCCCATCTCACCCCCCGGCCTGGGCCCAGCCGGCCCACACGTGCAGGTGGCCCGGGGGAGCTGCCGCCCAGACCTGGGACGCTGGTCTCCCAGGAGGACCGAGGCCCCATCTGATCCCAAGCAGGCAGCTGGCCCTACCTGTGGGCGGGGGCGGCCCCTCCGGCGGGTCTGGAACAAGCCTGATGACGTCAGGGACATCCACCCAAGGGTCACTGTCCTCCTCTTCAGCCTCGGGGGACCCTCTCGGGGAAGAAGCATCGTCGCTCCCGGTTTTCTTGCAAAGGATGAGCCTCCAACAGTCGAACATGAGTCTGCAGAGTGAAAACCAGACCTTAGAAGGAAGACTAGGTCACGCTGCAAAGACATCAGCCATGCTTCCTTGAATGAAACCCAAATCACCAGGTACAGCTTTTGGCAGTGTTTATTCTGAAATGGACCCAGGATATTTAAAATTCATTCTTCTCCAGATAATTTCTACTGTGTCTACGTTCAGGTAAACAAGTGACCTTGTTTTATAACACTGGAATGGAAAAAAGCATCACACAAACAAAAATATTATTCACTTCCGCTGCATAAGAGAAATAAAAACCTAGATTTTCCCTTGACATTTGGGCTCTTGTTTCAAGGACAAAAATGCCCCTGGTTTCAACGTCACAGTAAAATTCACCAAACTGGCAAACTTTCAAAACCGGTGCCGCCTGGGCCGGAAACCTGTCCAATCCCCAGGTAAAGAATGCTGTCCGAGGGCCAGGACAAACACTGAGG